>JAULKM010000007.1:2224969-2238532 GCA_032355605.1 Rubia tinctorum
TTTGATGAGATATGTCAATTTTATGCCAATTTGCATGAGGTTGAGGGTTCGAGTAGTTATTGGACTAGGGTGAACGGTTATAATGTTGAAATTAGCCAGTGGATTATCAATCAACTAATTGAATGCATTTACAAGAGTCTGCAAGATGTTTACCCCCAAGTGGAGGAAGGGCCTTTAAATGACGTTTATTATGGGGGGGGGGGGAATGGCCACTTAATGATGATTATCCTAGAATTTACCCTATTGTGTGTAATGTGAAGGAGCAAGCCTCATGATATAGGTATAACAAAATCGTTTTATCTAAAGGAACTAGAAATAGAACAAAGTATTGTGTACAATATAATAGCTCGGTCTATAGTACCCAATCTCGGTCACATTACTAAGCCAAATTACTTGACTCTTATGACGTTTTACTATGTCCTTGAGGGGGCCAAAGTTAATCCTGACAACGCAATTTTTAAGCACATGATGTGTGTAGCTACATCGAAAAGATTAATCAAGAATCTGCCTTAAGGAAACTTGATTACGTTGATCTTAAGCAAGGTGAACGGGTTAGCTTTTCACGGGGAGGAGAAGGCTTGCAAGTACTTTGACAAGCAGTACTTTTTGAAGAAAAAAGTGGATACTGTATGAGAACAAGTGGTGTCACAGAACGATAGATGCGACCAAACCTCACAAGAGAGCAAGGGTTGAACAAGGTACATTTATTTTTAAAAAAATATATGTATGTTAAACACTTATCTTGTAATAATTGTTATTTGAAAATGATTTTGCAGAGGATTCTGGCCCTAGATTTATGAAGACCATGAAGAATTTCCTGAGACGATTTCGCAACCAAGTATGCCAACTCAGGGTGCGTGTATGGAAGCTTTAGAATAAACAACGTATGAGCGAGTCTTCAATGAGTCAAAGACGCTACGCCTCAAACAATGCTCATCAGTGTGTCATGTTGTAGGCATTCCGTAGGAGATGCTAGGAACTTTGTTTATTTTGGTTGTAAGTGTAACGGTCTACCTAAAGTAATATTTCCTTACCTTAAATTCACTATACTAGAAGAATTTAATTAATGCAAAAAATATTTTTTGTTCGTTTCAATTTATTTTTTTCCTAGTGTGCGTACAGATTTTTAATAGCAAAAAATGTGGTATGCATATTATAGCATGGTATTGAGGCAACAGGGGAATCAAAGAATGGTGACCAATTCTCCAGAAGAGGTTACGAACTCGGAACAAAAATCACAGGACGTTACGAGTACATAACATTGCTCGTCCTTTCAACAGCCCTGACCCATAAAGGTTCCTCAGTTGGAACCATATTCGTATCCCAGTTCCGAGTTTGAAACCTATCACATTAGAAGTCACTTTTGCACAACCGCCTTTAATTGTACACAATCAAAGGTGGTTATTCAGTGAACTGCCTTTGATTCAAATCAATACAAGGCGGTTCATTCAAAACCGCCTTTCAAAGAGCTGGAACCACCTTTGATTTTTGCCAGTGCCCAGAAACAAAAAGTTTTGAGCTCAGAACTGATAGAATGTAAAACCCACAAATAAATGTGGCTGTGTGTATTCATATACATAGTGATTACAAAGGGTATACAAGATAGAATCAGATATGGAAAATGATATGTACAAAACCAATCAGAAAGGGTATTCCTTTCTTAACATGATTCTAATTTATCTAATATTCTAATAGATATCATTTTGTTCCTTCAAACTGAAAGGATAAACAGTTTGCGCTGGCTATCGAATATTCCCCGGGCTAGATATAGGAGGACGGTTAAGCCTAGGTTGACAGCTAAACTGTTAACCATTCGTCAAACCTCGTGACATGGATTATATATGAAATCGTGTAATATAGATAAGCTACCTATCTGTAGATGAGGAGGAGATTGTTATAAGGAATCTTGCAATTAGTAGCCACGGTACCGAGATATGATCCATGTAGTCGACTGAGACAAGTGTTTTGTTGTTGTATTATGGTACTAGTCTCTACGTTCAGTGACTTTAGTTTAGGTGAGTCTTTTTTGGTTGGAGGAATGACAATCTTCTGCATCGTTGTGTCATTTGATGTGTAGGTTTTTGTGAAGAACGGTGACGCCAATGTCTCAAGGGTTGGTCAGGTTTTTGCACTTGATGCCCCTTATCCCGATGACAACTTACCTGTGAACGAAGTTGTATCATCTCGTTGCCCTGAAACTACGAGCTTGTTTCCAACTTATAACTATCCGCAAGATCCACTTGTACAACTGGATCCTCAAATTGTGTATTTATCGCCCAGTCTTTTGTTTAACCTTCATGCTCATGTGTCGTGCTTGAAGTCCATTCTTCATCTGGGAAAAGATTCAATATCGTTCTTCTTAGGGCTCCAAATGGAGGGAGGGGGAAATGGCAAAGCATATGATGCTTCTGCTATTAGCCTCACTCTTGAACCTTTGACACATCTACCAAAGTATGCATCACACCTTAGAGCTGCTTTTGTGAGGATTCCTGAATGCACTACACTTGACTCTCTTAAAAGAAGTCTGCAGATCGCCAAGAATTAATTGATCTGGAGCTGAGCAACTACGTCAGTGTTGATAGATATCTGTCCAGGGGAGACCTCTTTAGCGTCTCTATTAATTGGAATTGCAAATCACCTCTCTGCATTTGCTGCAACCAAAAAATGCAGAATGGAAGTAGCGACATTATATATTTCAAGGTTAATATTGTTAGATCTTTTCTTTTTGTTTTTATACATATTAAAAATATCAAAAGAACCTGCGTGTAACTGATGGCTATGCTACTATTCAGGTGGTGGCTATGGAACCTTCAGAAGAACCGGTGCTTAGAGTGAACCGTACTCAAACTGCCTTTGTGCTTGGAGGGAATGTTGCGTCTGCGGTTCCCCCGGCATTCTTGATTCATGAATCAAAAGTGTCTGTACCGGTACAGGAAAATGTTGTGAATTTGTTGGCTTCCATACTATTGCCACCTTTGTGTCCTTCAGCACTTTCATCGAAGTTTAGAGTTTCCATCCTGCTGCATGGCTCGCGTGGTTCGTTATTTCTTCTTTTCCTTTCTCGAAATCCTGTGCGATTTCAATTAGTATCACTGCTCTCTTGAAATTCAATTGCACATTTGACGATATTTACTCAGCATACTGCAGGTTGTGGGAAAAAAACTGTTGTAAACTATGTTGCTAGACAATTGGGCCTTCATGTTGTGGAGTATAGTTGCCATAATCTTGTGGCCTCTTCCGAGCGTAAGACATCTTCTGCTCTAGCTCAAGCCTTCAATGCTGCTCACAGGTATCTCTTGTAGAGTGTACTGCAGTGTTTTTTGCTAGAAGCCCCTGCTAGACGTTGGAATTCGTATCCCTTTATTCACTTACTTTCAGGAGATTATTAAATTAAAAAATGAAGTTGAAGTATATTTTTCCAAATGATGCGTGTCCTTTCTCATTTTAAATGGTATGCAATATAACTTACTCTTTAATGCATTTCAGGGGCACTACATGATGTGTTCGGAAACACTTATCTGTTAAGGAATGTGTTTTGGCTTGTATCTAAAATTACTTAAGCTGCATTGGGAGTGTAAAAGGGTTGCTTGCGAATAAAAGTAAGAAATAAATTAAGAAGTTATGTTAAAAAATGTGAAATGGGCTGAAATAACGCACAATCTTATCTGCTGTAAAATTGTGTAAAGTATTGTTGTGTTGAGGAAATCAATGTTTTCTGGTTTTATGTTTTTGTATGTAGTCAAAGCAAATTACTTTCGACAGTCAGTTTAGATGTTCAGAGAACCCTGGACTTAAAAATATAGATGAGGAAATATCGATGTTGGGATTATTTCAAGAGTGTTACATTTAAGCATTATGTCTGTTTACACAGTGGTATTTGTCTCTTCTTTTAACATTGACCAGTTCTGCTCTCTTCTTCTTTTTCTATGCTACACAGGTACTCTCCCACAATTCTTCTTCTGCGCCATTTTGATGTTTTCCGCGATCTAGCTCATGACGGATCACCCCATGAACAACTTGGTATTAACTCAGAAGTTGCAGCTGTGATTAAAGAATTTACAGAACCAGTTTCTGAGGATGAAGATGATAACTCGGAAGTAAGATTGGATTGCTTGAATGTTAGATGTATTCTTTTTATTTTGAGTCCCTTCATCGCTTACACTATTCTTTTTTCAAGTCTGAAGTTGGACGCTTTGAATATATTTGACACTTAATGTGCAGTGAATTCATCGATTACCAGTTGAACCATGTTTGCTTGAAAATTCCGTTTTGCCATGTTTAGCCGCTGTGAAGAGGAGAAATTGGTAATTGAAGGAGATGGATTCACTTTTTCTTTTTCTTGAATTTGAATGGATGAGTATAACAATTAGTATATGGTGTACATTAAAAACAGTATCCCCAAACTAGTACCGTATTTGAAAATAACTGTAATCCATTACCCATAATTTTAGGAACAATCTATTATTCATGTTTTAAGGAAATACAATTACTCCCGGGGATACGATGCGAAAGCTAGGATGTAGTTATAAAACATGGAAAATGAATAGGAGAGTAAGAAACACACTTCAGGAGTTTCCCTATTTGATTGGGCTCTGGTCTTCACTTTTTCTTGAACCTAGTTCTTCCTTTGTCAGGTCTTTATTCTTTAACAGAAGTGTTTGACTTTGCATACTTTCTGGCTTTTATCTATCATGCAGAAGGAATCCGAAAGGAGGTACAGGCACCCACTGTTATTGGTAGCTGCAGCTGACACTTCTGAAGGGTTACCACCCACTATTAGACGCTGCTTTAGCCATGAGATCAATATGAAACCTTTAAGCGAAGAGCAAAGGAAGCAAATGATTTCCCTTTTGCTTCAACAGGTTCCTGAACTGATGCAAAATGTAGGTGGAATTTTCGTTCTTGGGTTGTTTGCTGTTTTTTTAGTCTCTGAGTTTTTAAAAAAATTGAGAGCCATAGAAGACCAAGAGCCCAATGAAAAACATTTGATTGATAACCTTAGGAGGGGATATGAAATGCACCCGTTTCCTTTTGTTTGCATGTGCCATGTGGCGTAAATTCTATGGAAACCCCCGAAATGAAAATAAGCTTGCTGTTGACGTTGTCGTGACTCTTGACTTTGATGAATCAGATGATTCTTTCTGCAGATTTCTGCTGAGGATTTTGAGAAGGACATTATCGCACAGACATCAGGTTTTATGCCCAGGGATCTGCTAGCTTTGGTTGCTGATGCAGGTGCAAACTTAGTTTCTGCATCTCAGTCTGAGAAAAGGCTTAATAACTCAGTTGAGTCTAAGCCATTGGAGGACACCCAGCCAACCGGTGAAGCCCAGAGGGTTTTAGCGAAAGAAGACTTACTAAAAGCACTGGAACAATCTAAGAAAAGAAATGCTTCAGCACTAGGTACTCCGAAGGTAATAGTTACCGAAAATTCTTATGATTCCGTTTTATATCTGATGTTATTTTTTTATTCTACCTGCTCATATACATTCTTCCGTACATCGGTTTGTATTAAATTAACTAACAGTTTTTACTTCAAAGTATTTTGTACCTTGGTTGTTGTCATGTTCTAATTTGGAGGGTGAAATTTGCAGTGTGATGACTCTGAATTCCTCCTAGAAAAGAAACATTATCTATGAATTGTGAATTTCAGGTGCCTAATGTCAAATGGGAGGATGTGGGTGGGCTTGAAGATGTTAAGAAATCAATTCTGGACACAGTGCAGGTGGGCTCTTAGATTGTTTCTAAATCTTCGGTGTGATAAAATTTTAAAGCCCATTCGGATTATTGGTGAAAAATCAGAGTATAAATACCATGATATCTTAAGTTTGGCATATGAGATGGAAGTGATTTTCAACATGAAGAATGCTTTTTTGACATCTTTCGTAGAGGAATGTTCATCATTATCTTGGATGGGGTATACTGTACATTATTAATTCTTCTTAACCTTACTTGCAGCTGCCTCTCCTGCACAAGGATTTGTTTTCATCAGGATTGCGCAAGCGTTCAGGGGTGCTTCTTTATGGCCCTCCTGGGACAGGAAAAGTGTGTTCCATCCTTACATCCTGAAGATTATGAAAACGGTTCCATAACCATGTCTTTTGTCTATTTTTAAATTTCAGACTTTACTGGCAAAAGCTGTTGCTACTGAATGCTCCCTGAATTTTCTTAGTGTGAAAGGGCCTGAATTGATTAATATGTACATAGGCGAGTCAGAAAAGAATGTGAGGGACATTTTTGAAAAGGTAGGGTATTATTTTTCCATGTTTTTCAATCCCAGGTGAAGGGAATGTATCAATTTTAGTAGCCAGTTCTAATTTTGAGTTTTCACATGCAGGCAAGGTCAGCTCGACCATGTGTTATTTTCTTTGATGAACTTGATTCTCTTGCTCCAGCTAGAGGTGCTTCTGGGGATTCTGGAGGTGTTATGGACCGGGTTGTTTCTCAGGTAAAAACTTTGCTCTTTGCATTTTGCAATTTATCTGCTTCATTTTGTTTGGTTGCTGAATATTGCAAAATTTTCTTCCTCCAGATGCTTGCAGAGATAGATGGCCTGAATGACTCTTCTCAGGTTTGTTATAACACTTGAGAGTAGTATTTCCTTTCTTATATATCACATGTAATCCCTTTTTCTCCATTGTTCTGGAAAATAGGACTTGTTCATAATAGGAGCAAGCAATAGACCAGATCTTATAGACCAAGCTCTCTTGAGGCCTGGACGATTTGATAAGCTTCTTTATGTTGGTGTTAATTCTGAAACATCTTACAGAGAGAGGTAATCTGCAGTTATTTTGAAATTGTATGTCATTGCCATGTGTATCAGCTCATGAGTTTTTGTTTTCATTTGAATCGCCCCAGGGTTCTTGAAGCCCTCACTAGGAAATTTAAGCTAAATGAAGATGTATCTTTACACTCTATAGCCGAAAGATGTCCCCCGAACTTCACCGGTGCTGATATGTATGCGCTGTGTGCCGATGCTTGGTTTCACGCTGCAAAACAGAAGGTGAGTACATTGAATCTTAGCGTTGATCTGTTCATTGATATTTGAGACTGGCATAATCATTGCTATATGGTAGTAGTATCTGATTGGGAATATTTGTTATCTTCCTCAAAGAATGTCTGGAAGGTGACCTTGTCACTTTGGCTGGTTGTATCTAATTTTGTATGGTATGCAATCATCATAGGCATTAGCTACTGATTCAGAAAACAGCTCAAATGGTCAGATTGACACAGTCGTCGTTGGATACGATGATTTCGTTGAGGTACGCACCTATTTCTTGTTGAATATGATAAGGCATTTAAAGACCATCATTTGCATTTTTTTAAAAGAGAACACAGCATACCATATAACCAAAACACATATAAATAGGCATATGGAGATTTTTAAGGAGTGGAATGAGGGTGGTAAATGAAACCGCGATCCGGGTTGTTTAATTTTTTACCTGCTTGGGGAATGGGTAAAATGGATTTACCGGTAAAATGAGTGATTAAAAAATATGGGTTGGGTGATTAAATTAGGGTCGAACGCCGGTTCCATAAAATGGTTAGATCCGCAAGTTTACCCACTTTTCCTCACAGCCCGTAGGTTGAGATTTTTTTTAAATGGAGTTAAAAAATAAAAATAAATTTTAATTTAGATATTAAAATATAGTATGTTTTATAAAAGTACGATTAATTTTTAATTTATATCTCAACTCATCTAAGTTAAAACTTGAGGTTTGGGTGATTTTCAACCTGGGAATTGAGTGATTTTCGACCCATGAGTTGAGCGGGTTTCAATCCAACTTGTCCGTCATATACCCAAATTTTTCAATCACACAGTATTATCCGATCTGTCCGTCCATTTATCACCCCTGAATAGAACATTTGATAATGAGAGTCTTGAGGATGCAGGAGCAATTTATTGTGTTAAAGATTGTAGAAGCTCTTCTCCACGGGCATATTTTTTGGTTGTCTGATGCATTAACCATCTTGCAAGGTTTTGAGAGAGCTGTCTCCTTCCCTCTCAATGGCTGAACTTAAGAAATATGAATTGCTGCGGGACCAATTTGAAGGAGCACCAAAAAGATGAACACACCAATACCACGAGTATAAGAAAGAATTGTACAAGATTCCCCAGAGGAGGGATAAGATCTCTCTGCCCTCGAGATGGGTGGGCTGAAACCCACTCTTTACAACATCTCCAATGGCGGTGTTTTTGGACCTGTTTACATATTTCCAAATATTACAGCAGGTCGTCCATAGTTGGGATGACTGTCTTTGCAGCTTTCCAAGCAGTACGGCTCTACCAAATCAAATAAATTTCCAAATAGAGGTGGTGAGCCCATGTTTTTTGCTTCCGTCAACCCAAAAATCTTTTGTTCGCGTCATTTCAATATTAAGTTTGTTATGGACCTAGGATTGTGTTGTGCCCTCTGTTGTTGCCTCTTATTCCCTCTGATTTCGTATTATTGGCACGCTTAACATTTTGATCTTTTGCCACCTTCTAATTATGGTAAAGTTTAGATAGTTTCTACCACTCGTATCAGTACCCTCTCCATTCAATTTTCTCCACTCATTTAATTTTTCATTAATCTTTGTAACATAAAGCTAAGTGTCAATGATACACAACAGTATTGATGATAGTATTATTTTCTTCTCTCTAGAAAATATTTTGATTCCATTGCTAAAAAAGATTAAGACCGTTGGGAAGATGTTAAATACTGTAGTGAATATCTATCCTAGTCATTTTCCAACTTTCTATGAACATAGAATATGGGAGCTACAAGAACATTGTGAAGACAAGCATTAGCATACTCCTTCCGTCCCACTTTAAAATTCATAGTTTCCTTTTTGGGACGTCCCATTATAAACTTTCTACATTTAATCATAAATATGTGGGTCATACCTCTTCCTTTCATTTGATTTATGTAGGCTCACTCTCATCATCCATTAAAAATATGTTATATATACTTGTTTTAAAGTTTGTGCAAAAAACAATTAGGAAGTTTATGGTGAGAGTATTGTTTACAAGTCCCAGTGTCTGACTGTTTCCAACGAGATAAACGTGTCCTAAACTTGGCCAGACAAGTATGTCCAAGTATACCTCATTGCCATTATTTTAATGGTTTTCTTCTTGTGCTGGGAAAACATAAAAAAGGCAATGAGCTGGGGAAGTTTTCTTGTTGCTGCAGCTTACGTCCTCAAAAAGATAGATGAGGACGATTGGCGTTTTGGCACGGCAGCGGGCGGCAGGATCGTGGGCAGGGTACATCCTCACTTTGTCCCACAATTATTGGTTTATTTTCCCACAACTTTTGGCATATTTTAAAACTTATCTGTTTTAGTCTGTTCCACAACTTTTGCCATATTTTAAAACTTACCCATTTTAGTAAGGTTTGGGAGTATGATTTTACCCACTTATCCCTCTAAATTTTGTATTTGGTCTGAAATGTCCTCAATTAATTTTAGATTTTGAGTTTCAATTAGTCCTTTCAATTAAACTCAAACACATCTAAAACCCACTAACACCACTAACCTAAACCGTTTTTAACTTAAGAGAATTCAAATGTTTCCGGATTTCTCTTCTCTCGGCCTCTTCTTATCTTCCGACATTAAAAACAGAGTCATAGCCCAACTTCCCCAATCAATAACTCCATCGCCCCATCTACCCAATTAAATTCACCTTCCATCCATTAAAAGCAAATCTCTCCTCTCTCCCTCATTATTCACCAACGTCATCTTCATCTCCTCTCAGCCTCCCCTTGATTCCAAACCCTAACTGAATGACAAAACATGAGCCACAACCTTGAAGCCTTCGATTCCAATTCTATACCACCGTTGTCCCCATCCACCGTACAAATCCGGCATGGAATTTCGTAGAATCTCATTTTTACCGATATCGATGAGCTCGAGATCGGCTTCGACTCACCATCAATGGTGGATTCGAAGCTGTTCCTCGATTTGCAGCCCATAGATGAGGGTTATGAACAAAATTGTTGTGAAACCTTCATCCGTGAGCTCGATTTCTTGGTGGATTCGGAGAGCCCAAAGTCTGAAACTGGGGTTTTTTCGGCGAAGCAATCGTCCTTTGGACGCCCCCTCAGCATCACAGGCCGGCAGAGATTTTTAACCACTTGTCAGTCTGTCGACGGAGAGTTTTAACCACTTGTCAGTCTGTCGCAGTCGGAGGTGCCGCCGGTGGATGCCGCGAGGTGGCGCACACGTGCTTTCATATGCTACCAGTGTGGTGTTCTCTATGGAAGCGAAGGGGTCTAAGACAAAAGGTCGACAAGTGGGTTTTATTTCACTCTATTTAACTCAGTTTATAATTCGTTGGTTGTTAATTCCTCTGTTTATAATTTGTTCGTTGCTAATTCCTTTGTTGATGGTATTTATTTGTCTTGCGTGAAAAGTTGAATTTCCTGTTGCTCAAATCTGGTGGTTCGCGGGTATCTACGTCGACCCGTGGTGTTGAGGAGGCGTCCTAAGGACGATTGCTTTACCGGAAAAACCCCCGTTTCAGACTCTAGGCTCTCTGAATCTGGCAAGAAATCGAGCTCGTGGATGAAGGCTTCACAACAAATTTGTTCATAACCCTCAGCTATGGGCAGCGAACTGAGGAACGGCTCTGAAACCACCATTGACGGTGAGTCGGAGCTGGTCTCGAGCTAATTTGTGTCGGTAAAGGGAGATTATATAGTATTCCATGCCGGATTTATATGGTGGAGGGGGACAAATGGTGGTATAGAATCTGAATCGGAGGCTTCGAGGTTGTGGCTCATGTTTTGTCGGTCAGTTAGGGTTTGGAATCAAGGAGAGGCTAAGAGAATATGAAGAGGACGTTGGTGAATAATGAGGGAGAGAGGAGGGTTTTGCTTTTAATGGATGGAAGGTGATTTTAATTGGGTAGATGAGACTATTGAGTTATTAATTGGGGAAGTTGGACGGTGGCTCTGTTTTTAATGTCGGAAGATAAGAAGAGGCTGAGAGAGGAGAATTCTGGAAACATTTTGAATTCTCTTAGTTAAAAAACAGTTTAGCTTAGTGTTGTTGTTAGTGGGTTTTAGATGTGTTTGAGTTTGATTGAAAAGATTAATTGAAACTCAAAATCTAAAATTAATTGAGTATATTCCATACCAACTACAAAATTTAGACGGATAATGGGTAAAATCATAGGCTCAACCCCTATTAAAATGGATAAATTTTAAAATAGGTCATAATTTGTGTAACAAACTAAAATGGAAAATAGGCAATAGTTGTGGTATGGAGGTAGTATTTCTTGGTACACTTTCTTCTTCCACTTGGATTCCCACATCGACCCTCCTCGTCTCTTTGGTTCACCAACACTTTTTTTCCTTCTGATTTCCCAATTTTTTACTTCTTCCATTTACCTAAAAGTGTCATTCTTTCCTAATTTTTGTTTTTTTTAAGAGAATCAACTTTTTCCTTTTTAACAAAATTTCCAATTTCGTCATTTTATTTTATTTTATTTTCTATTTTGAATTCAATTTTATTCATTCATTATGTCCACATAAATTCAAGTACTCCCTCCGTTCAATTTAAAATGACACACTTTCTATAAATAGATGTTTATTTTATTTTGGCACGTTCAAAATCTAGTAAGATTAAGATTATTCTCCTTCATGCATTTTACTTTTTCTATCTGACATTCAATTTACATCACTCAATTCAAATCTTCTAAATTGTTGTGCCAAAATTTAAAGTGTTAATAATAGTTGAACAAAGGGAGCATCATCTTTAAAAGTGACACTCTTGAAAAGATGGGGTACTCGCTCAGATCGTTTCGTACGTGAACACTTTCATTTTATTTTTTAATTGTCGCAACACTTTTTATTTATGGTTGAATTTGACTAATTTCATCTCAATTTTTTTTTCTAAACTCAATTTTATTTACCATAAATCTAAATATAAAATCAAGTGTGTCAACATTAATGGAATGCATAAATACTAAATGAGATGAAATAAAGCTATTTGTATCGCGATGCTAATTGATCGTATTAGAGCAAATCAAGTAGTTTCTTCAAAATTTATTTACTCCTTCCGTCCCATCTGAATTTGCACTCTTTTTTTTGGGATGCCCCATAAAAATTTGCACTCTTTCCATTTTAAGAAATTGATATCTTGTAAAAGACTTTATTATCCCTAAAATTATAACTCATTCTTCTCCAGTCCACTTCTTATGAGCCCCATTTCTTTCACCCATTTTTTGGACACCTATACGCCGCCCAAGAAAGCTTAATTTCCTTCATTTTCTGGAATCCCCTTCTTCCTCCACCATATCTCCGCCGGCCAAGGACTTTCCCTTGTTCCCTCCACCATCGCCTTCCTTTCTGCCATCTCTGCCATCCACGCCGCCCTCATTGGATTCCCCATCACAACAATCTATTCTCCATCTCTGTTGTTCTCTCCGCTCTGCTCATCGTCGTACTCCGGCGAAGAAAATTTGAAATCACAGCGCCCAGGCGGAGCAAATCTGGCGGCGACGGAAATTCGTACTCGAAGAAAATTGAAGAATTATGTGACTTTATTGAGTTCAAAACCGAGAGGGTGAGGATTTGTGGGGAATGAAGGGTGTAGGTGGTGGTAGTGGATAGATGGTTTAGGTGGTGGTTGAAGGAAAAGCATAAGGCGAAAGGGTTTTGTAGAGGTTGGGGATGAAGTTGAGCAGGAGGTCAGCACAATCATTTCACGTGGACAATAATTTAAGGTTCAATTTCTCTTGCTGCAATTTTAGGTGCGTCAGAGGGAGTAGTTTTTTAGGTTTGACACTTAATTTTTTATTTTTTTTAGTAGTTGTCAAAAAATGGCAAAAGTGAATCATTTTTTAGTTTTAACCACTCGTTAACCTTTTATTATCTTTACTCAATTTTTTTCACATGTATTTAATTTGCAAAAAAAAATACTCCTAAAATTATGGTGTTAGGCATAGTGAAACAGAGGAGTAATTTTTCCCCTAATTCAATAATATCACATACGGTAATATTATTGAGTGTATATTTATTTAAATGCTTGATCAAAATTTAATAATATTAACTAGTATTAAATATTAAGTGTGAAGTTTTGTTTGGAGAGATTAACTCAGACAAATTTTCGTTTCTTTTACTGTGTTAAAAGATTCCTCAGATAAATTTAAGAATCCTACTACAAGACTTATGATTTGATGGGCTCTGAGAGGGTCAGAGACTTCCAAGTACGATTAGCTGGATTTGTGTACCTATGAAGCGAGTTTGCTAGCTTAGCTGCTATGGTGTCGCTCTGTCAACAATTTCCAAACTTTACATTTTAAAATTAACTTAATTAGAAATTTTTGTTAAATTAAAATTTAAAATTAAACTCATAAGTCATAAGTGACCTCCGATTCTTGTTCGCGTATTCATATACTCTCTCCGTCCCAGCAGAATTTGTATACTTGCTTTTTTAAAGTCAAATTTGATAAACTTTGACCATTAATATAAATTAATATATGTATAATAAATCTATCATATGAGATATTGATGAATTCATTTTAATATATATTTTCTAAATATCAATTTTTTATGCGGAATTGGTATATGTAGTTAG
>JAULKM010000007.1:2255396-2265927 GCA_032355605.1 Rubia tinctorum
TCTTTGCGTGCGCCTCTCTGAAGAGCAACGCCGTCAACTCCGTATGAAAGCCACCGTCTTCTTCGTGCAACAACGAACGCCCACCTCCTTTTTTCCGAGCGAGCAAGCTCCGTCGTCAGGTCAATCTTAGCCAATCTTAGTTGGGAAGTGCTGGGCTCCTCCTTCATCGCCGGCTATGTCTGTTCTCCGACTTACGATGTGGTGAAATTTCCTTTCACCGACCGATTTTCAGTTCTAAAGGTAAAAACTACAATTAGGACAGAAAAATAATGCTACAGCTAGGGTTGGGGGGCTGCCGGACCACCAGATCTGGTGGAGGAGGCAGCCCCCAAGCTGGCTTCTCGGTTTGCTTCATGGGGAAGATGAGTTTGAGAGGATAAGTTTGTAGAGAGAGGATAAGTTCGTGGTAGTTCCCTGGTCTTGTTTAACACGGAGCGGAAACTTGTGCGCATTCAATGGTTAAAGGTGAATCAGTCTTGAGTTTCTTCTTGTGCTTCTCGGTACTGTCTTGATTCGAACCCAACATAAATCAACTGAAAATACTACAAAACTACAAATTTGCCTTCATAATGATTACGAGTGTTTACTTGAATTCCCCCCACCCCCCACTGGTTAGGGTGTTGTAGTGGGGTTCAAGCAAATGGAAATGCGCTTGCATGGTTCTGTTCACCCTATATACCATTCTCATAATCTTAGTTTGATCCCTATTACAAATGATTTCAGGGTAACTATAGATGATTTCTTATAAAGTGTTCAAAGTGTATGGTTATGTCAAGATTTTGAAAACCAATGTTCAAGTAATGTTTATAGAATTGGGATCCTATACAAGATTATTGTATGAAGCACAATTAATAGAACCAGATCACAATAAATATCGTAACTATAATAAGTATGCTCAAGTCATGTAATTTTAATTGTCTACTCACAACATTTTTAATACGATAATTTAAAAATATATTATATACGACTAATTACTTTCGTTCACATATATGTATTTGTACTTCTCAAAATGATGAGATAAGAAATCATCATTAATTTGAAATTTTTATAAAAAACAAAGAAATTTAATCTTTAAACTCAACATTAGAAAAGGCTACTTGTGTTTTTTTCTCTAAAATAAGTTAAATAACTACCCTAACCAAAACGTATAATTGTCCGCAAGTAACTTGAATTAAAGGGTAATAAAATGTAATATGCCATACACTGGTTATCCATGCAAAACAATCTAGAAACCAAATCTCTAGATGAGACCATATCACACATATACTGTAACAACTAACAACCGTCTTTGATCAATGAATACAACTTTCATTTTTAAAAGAGCTACCCCAACCGAAACCTAACCAAACTAAAAATTGCAATTTATGGTGGTTCGAATGGAAAATTAAAGTAAATGTAGACCCTTGGCGTGAAAAAGACAGGCTTAAACGCGTAACTTGAAAATTTTCAGGTTAAAATAAAAAGCTACTCCGTCGATCCCAGCGGTTCACTGTACCAGCCTTCCTCAGCTGGACATTCCCCATGACCAAAAACCCTACCTCTAACAGAAACCGTTGAATATTAATTTTTCGAATCCCAATTCTCAAAGTTTGGCTCCAATTAGCCCTAGTTTTCGGAGGCTGTAGCGCGCGAATTTCAAATTCCGCGGATGTTTTCCCGTTTTTGCTCGAATTGCTGAAGAACCGCTCGGCGGATTGAATCATGGAGCTTCAGCTAGCTGATGAGAATCAATTGGAGCTGGGGGTTTCAAATTCCGGCTCGACGTTTCAGGACTTGTTGGAATCTCAGGAGAACCTGCTCCGTAGCCAGATCGAGGAGCTCGAGAACATCGTTCTCAACCAATGCAACCTCACCGGCGTCAATCCCCTATCTCAGGAAATGGTTAGGTTTTTCTGCAATTTTTTACGTATGGCTGTACGTTTCTTCAATTACATTAGATAGGACTCGACATGATTTTTAGCTTAGCGATTTTGCTTGATGCACGTGCTTGTGGTGACTTTGGAATTTAATAGGCAGATGTTGCATTTATTGATCTCGATATTATTGCATTTCCAATTGCGTCTAATTGATTTGGTGCTTACCCGAGTGTTATTATTTGTGTGCAGGCTGCTGGAGCTTTGTCCATCCAAATTGGTGAGTGTTGTTATGTTTTCTGGAAGCTTTTGGTGGAATTTTATAATGTATGTGTCTTTACAGTATTTTTTGTGGACCAGAATTGAATTGAGGTTAATCATATGTCCTGAAAAGAGCTTGCATAGAGTAGTTAATCTGACAAGTGTTATAGCAAGGCTGTTTGAACATAGTTGAAGAGTTTAATTACTTAATATGTTCACTTAGCATTTCTATGATTGTAATTAGTAAAAAAAGTTGGTTCGAGTTTCTTTACATTCTTGCCCGGTCCTCCTTTCTTATCCCGTTTCTGTTGGTTAGAATCTATAGCTATCCCAGTTCAAGCTATATTTCAGTATGGTACCTCTAGTTTGATATTGCAAGTCACTAACATCATCAAACAGGAGAGGTTCAGTTTGTTGACTTCTAAACATCCATAAATAATGTGTGTGATCAATCCCCCCTTACCTACCCCTGCTTGTATCATATGTTAAGTGCAATCTCTTGTTTTCCATACTTAGTTTTGACCTCATCTTGAGCAGGTAAAAGGCCAAGAGATTTGTTGAATCCCAAGGCCATAAAATATATGCAATTGGTTTTCTCTGTCAAAGATGCAATATCCAAGAAGGAAATTCGAGAAATCAGTGCCCTTTTTGGTGTCACAGCCATGCAGGTGCACGCTCTTTATATTTCTACACATGTTTTGTAAGTCTATTCCATGCTTTTCTTTTCTAAAACTCTCTTTTCGAGGGTGACGGGTTTGGAAAAGTGGGAAGGTTGAGGAAGATAGTTTATCTTTTTGTTATTACTATGCGACTTCTTTAATATGTATTTTCAGGATATGTCTTAAGTTTGATTGATGGTATCAATCCTGCAGTGGAGTTGAATCACTTTTATGTTTGTCAATCCATAACAATGATAGCATTCTGCAGATTATTATTTTCTCCTCCTTTATCATATATTCTTTGCTTGACGCTGTCATATAAAATAGCGTCAGTGCTGGTTTATACCTATAGAATTGTGATTGTGATGTAATATTCAGTTGCATGTCTTTCTTCTCGTGTGTCAGGTGAGGGAATTTTTTGCTACTCAACGAACAAGGGTGAAGAAATTTGTCAGGTTGTCACAAGAGAAGGCAAATAGATCCAGTTCTTGTGAAGAAATGCATGATGTGATTCCACTGAACAGCCTTTGTAATGATCCTGTGAACTCAGTTCCTCTTAATAGTGTAGTTCCAACCAGCGTGGAGCAAGGATCTAGTGGTTTTAATCAAGATACTGAGGATCGGTCCGACAAACATTTTATTGAGAAAATATTTAGTTTGATGCGAAAAGAGGAATCATTCTCTGGCCAGGTCAGGTTGATGGAGTGGATTATGCAAATGCAAAATGCTTCAGTTCTGTATTGGTACTTTCTACTTCACTCAACTGACTTTTTTTCATTCCTTGGTGTAGAAGCAGTTTTGCTATTTCTATCATTCCTAATCATTCCACTGATGCATCTGTAGGTTTTTAACCAATGGTGGTGTGATGATATTAGCGACTTGGTTGACTCAAGCTTTATTGGAAGAACAAACAAGTGTTCTTCGTGTTATTCTGAAGGTACACAGTGTTCATATTTCTTTGAAGTTTGTGTATTCTATGCTCTTAAATTTCATTTCTGATTATGGTTGCTAGTTTTCAGGTTTTCTGCCATCTTCCTTTGCAAAAAGCTCTCCCTGTACATATGTCAGCTGTGCTGCAGAGTGTAAATAGTCTGCGATTTTATAGGATATCAGGTGTGGTGCTATAGCCAAATTGCTCTTGCATGTCTTCAGTCATCTGAGTATTTGTTTGTTGATAAATCACTGTTAAAGGAAATTGTGAATGAATTCAAACATTATGGAATCTGTGCAATTTGAGAAACGTAATTTGCATTATAAGCGCGTTAAAATCCGGGTAAGAACTTCGTTCTGAGCCCTGACTCCCGAGGAATTCCTAAAACCTGTTACAAATTAGCTGATTGCTTCAAATTTTTAAATCTAGGGTGATGCTTGCTTTAGTGAGACTGTTCTTCAGATTTTAGTCTAGAGTTCATTGCATGCAGTAATGTGTGACTTATTCACTGATCTAATGATATTCCAATGATGGCTTGAATTTAACGACTAGTTTTTCTGTTGTGAGCTTGCTATCATCACAACCTTGTTTCAAATAACATGCTCTTTTTGTCCCTGGAAGAGTTTTTTTCCCCTCCCTTTTCCCCCTACTTTACATTGAGAACATACGAAGGACTAAGTGACAGTCGTTAAACTAATGAACTCATGTTTGGTAGGAAAGGTTGATAAACATTCACATCCTTAGCAGTCTTAACTTCTACTTGCTAAAAATTATGTAGCACATGCTCTGATTGGCTTATGAATGAAGATCTATGTTTGATTGATATTTTAGTTCTCTTTCATCTGATATGAAGATCAGATGTCTCGAACAGGGCAAGGTTTCTCTTAAAGAAATGGAGCAAAACATTTGCTAGGAGCCAAGCTTTGAGGAAAGGTAATGGAGTGAAATTTGCAATTGATGGAGAGGATGAGATACTATTGAAGCAAAGGTAAGGCTCTGGATTCTAATGATTTCTTTAATTATGTGTGGTTTCTCTTTTGAGAGACTCTTTCTCATGGATATCCCTTGCAGCATCAACGAAGTTATGGATACTGAGTCATGGCATGCCAATATTGGTAACCTTGTAAGTATCTCAGATAGCTCCTATGATGCAAATATTTGAATCGTATTGCCTTTTCTCACGAGCTTCTTTTTTACTCTGCAGGAAGATGGTTCTGCTCCTATGGATGAGAGTCCTGGAATTTCTAAGTACTTAGTTTTCTTTGTTCTCTTCCATGTCGTAATTTGATAAATGATGTAGGTTCTAAGCTAAGTTTTTTTCCCCAGGAGGTTGGAGTCTCAGCCTGTAAAATTGCTCACGGTGTCTGCAGATGACCCAAACAAGAAACTTGGTCGTGGTTCATTGTCATCTCGTATCCTTATCTTGAAGTTATTTGCTATTGCAAAAGAACATACTGGTTATAATACATTGAGTTTATGACATGAGGAATACTTATATTTATAGCTCTCTGTGCAGTATTTCTTCATGTGTTTTACTACACCAGCTACATAGCTAATAAGAAGTGTGCTATATTTTGTTAGCACTACATGGCCAGATACATTTCCTTAGCTTACCACAGAAACCAGAGAGAAACGGAAAGTATTGATGGTGGAGCAACCTGGACAAAAGTCTACTGGAAGGACTTTGCAGAATGCAAGATCTACTACAACTCGGGGTCGCCCACTTTCTGCTGATGATATACAGAAAGCAAAGATGCGAGCACAATTTATACAGAACAAGTATGGTAGAGCTAAAACAACTTTAGATACCATCCCTCAGGTGCAGGCTGAGCATGCAAATAAGACAACCTCCTCTCTCACCAGTATTTTGCTGTCAACATCGAAAACACACGAAGACAATGTGTTTGAAGAGCCCAAGAAGTGTGATGATCGTCTGTCAGAAGCCACTGATCCACAGATTGTTTCTGTGGAAAGCAAAACAGCTGATCTACAGAGTAATTCTATACAAAACAAATCACTTGATATGCAGAGTGCTTCTGAAGAAAACAAAGCCTCTGATCCACAGAGTACTTCCATGGAAAGGAAAATAGTTGATCTACTGATGGCTTCTGTTAAAAACAAAATCACCCCCCATTCAGATGAGCCTCCATGGAAAAAGTGCAAGAGAATCCAAATCCCATGGTGGGTACCGCCAGGTAATTTGCCTTTGCATCCAGTGATTTTGTCATCTAGAAGTTATTTTGATGGATATAGTTTTAAAAAATCATTCACTGACCACCCCTGTTAATGTCTTACTTGTTCATTCTTGTTGACTTCGTTCCAATTTCGATGGCACGGGAGAATCAGTATTAGGATAAATATGTACCAAGTACTTAAGTTTAACATTTGTAGGGGTCATACCTCTCAGTAACAGCTAATTGAGGAAAGTATCAGCAAATCTTCAGCGAGCAGGAGTTCAATCTTAAACATATGAAGACTTTTGTGCAACTTCTCAACAGACCTTTAAGAGCGTTGATGTCAGAAACAGATAAGGAGAACAAAAAACCATATCATTGAACTTCAGACTTCCCCCCTATTATTTTTAAAGACTTTAACAAAGGTCGCAAGGATGACCTTACTTAGCAATAGCTACAATTTTGGGATCAAAACCTTTTTATTTTAATTTTTTGAAGTAGGATTCTGTGCGTCCTTATTTCAGAAACGGTGGTACTCAATGCCGTCTTATGTAAGATATTTTCTGGGGAGGACCGGAGGACCAATGGGCATCGGGTGTTGGAGCATGTCTGAAACCATGATATACAGCTATGTGGAAGAACACTTCAAATCAGGATTTTACCATCAGCTCTGTCTAAATTTATTGCCTTGGCAACAGCCAACAAGGCAACTGCAACCTCCAAATGGAAATAAAGTCTTCCAGGAAATACCGAGGCCCGTCAATGAAAGGCTAATCATGTGGCTTATGGTGTAATTCTCTCCTATGCAAATTGAACATTCGTAGTTCACATAGATCCATTTAAAGAACTATTGTTGTGATGTGGACTGTTTGGATCCTTACTGAACTGAATAAAGAGAAGTTTGATGTTGATGAGAAATCGTTGGCTCTTGAATTTGTATCAAATTTGGTTGTTTTTTGTGCTTTAATACTTTACTTTAACCTTTAGACTCAGCTTGTTTCATTCTGGCTTTCCTCTGGATGGATAGAGTGCTCACTGCGTTTTCCCCATTTTGCCAGAATTTCTTGTTGATGCTTCCTGGGGAGTGTGTGCCGGAGAAAACAGCAAAGAAGTAGAGGTTCAGAAGAACAGAATTCATCGTGAGCGGGAAACAATTTACAGGACATTGCAGGAGATCCCATCAGATCCTAAAGAACCTTGGGACAGTGAAATGGACTATGATGACAGTCTAACTCCTGAAATCCCAGTCGACCAACCGCCTGAAGTTGAGGTTTCACCTGGTGGAAGTGATCAAACTTTGGGTAAATCTGGTAGCGCATCGTCTGAAAGTGCTGCTGGGATGCCGGAACCGGACCTTGAACTGCTTGCTGCTCTCCTCAAAAACCCGCAGCTAGTTTTCGCGCTGACTTCTGGGCAAGCTGGTAATATGTCGAATGAAGCTACTGTGAAGTTGCTTGACATGATAAAGCTCAATGAGACGAAAACATTCGCTAGCTCTTCATCTGGGAAAGAGGCGGTTGAAGTTTCTCTACCATCTCCCACTCCCTCCACAGATGCTGTAACGGTGCGTGATCTAAGACATTTTGTAGCACTTATTATCCTGATCAATAGTTGTACGAACAAGAAAGAAAAAAAGGGTCAATATCCAAAGTTTGAAGTTAAATTGGTGACATTAGCAAACAATGATCTGGACAAGCAAATCAGTAACGAATTGGTTCAATAACCCGTCTCCTCTTAGGGGAGCTTTCATCTCTCTGTGTTTTGCATGACTTAGTTCGATAACCGTTTCCCTCTAAACTGTGTTTTGCAGATTTCATGGAAGCCAGATTACGTCAAGAACCCATTTTCCCAACAGAAAACAATTGTTAGCCAAGAAGTTTGCAGTATTCTCAGAGCTCTGCCAAAAAAATTTCTGGCCAGTAGTATGGTGCAATCTCATGACTCGCCTGCCAGATCCGTGGTTGCAGATCAGTCCACAGTGTTTCGACAAATGGAGCAACATCCCGTTGCTCCCGCTTTCATACCAGAAGAAAGGCTTCGAGTTAGCAGCCTCGTGCAGCCTCAGATGACCCAACAAATGCTGCCACAAGCATCTGGAACATCCTCGTACCATCATCACACAACTCGTAATGCAGTGAACCCTGCATTATACGACGCTTCATATCCTACAACCGCTGGCCATCGGCCCCAGCCCCAGCCCCAGCCCCAGCCCCAGCATCAGCCGTCATCCTATAGGAGTACACCGGAGCCTGCGACTACTTCTTGGTGGCCGAGGCAGGGTGGTAACACAATGCGTCACTATCAGAGCGATGTTAATCCAGCCGAATACAACTCATATAGGGTTACTGTGCAACAACCAGGTTCCTGGGAGAATGGTAAGTCGATGGGGGATCCTAGTTTTGAGTCATGGAGCCCGGATAACAGTCCCAGGAGATCCCACACGTACAATGTGCCCGGATGGAGTGTTCAGGAACCTAGGATGAACCAGGGCCGTGGGCACTTACCCGAAAGATCATTACCTCGGCAATCTGGGTATCAGTCCAGTTCCGGGTACCAGGATCCCGGTATGAATGACCCCAAGAGGTGGCGCGATAGGCGATAGGCGGGTTTCTTCAAATCGAAATAGGGTTGATTTGCTTTACAGTTTAGCTGTCTAGGTATAGGTGATTGGAACTATATTGAGCTTTGGTGGTTTGGTAACAAGGTTTGGAATGTACTAATGTTGATCTTCTGGTGGTATATTATTGATCTTCTGAACTGGGGAGGACTTTCGATGCTTAATTCCCGTCACTAAAGAATTTTAGGTGGATGAAGTAAACTTTATCGGCAGCATTTTAGGAGTTAAGGACTTTTATTAGGGAAAATTGTAATTCACGCGAAACATACTCGTGCTATTGGTAAACAAGTGAGAACAAGTGTCTTTTGTTCATCTATTTAGCAAATTTCATTTAGCTGATTTTTTTTTTCAAAATAATTTCATGAAACTGAATTGGATTGAAACAAGTGATGTTTTTGGAGTTAATTGCGAAAAGTCAAAAGTGGGCTAAATGGAATAAATAAACAATGGGAATATTATTACTTCCTCCGTCCCATACTAAATTTTACTGATTTTTTTCACAATTTTTAAGAAATATCTCTGACTATTAATATGTTTAATTACGTATAATAATGGTAAATATAAAATCCATATTTAGAAACTACTTATTACGAGAAATCCAACAATATCACATACGATAATATTATTGTTTATATATTCATTCAAATATGTGGTTGAAGTTTGTAAGTGTTAGACTGACAAGTGTTAATGCAAATGGGTCATTCAACCCAAAATCTATTTTAAAAGAAAAAGAAAAGCTTTGTTTTTATTCTTAGCCTCACATGGGAAGTTGAGCAGGAATGAGTGTTAATAGAGATATAGTTGATTTAAAATCAGGATAAGAAAAAAATACTTTCTAATTGGTTTTCTATATATCCTATTCCATATTTCTTTCTACTTTGTATACCAATTGTACTCAATATATATGGATACACATAGACACAATGATTTGTGGGTTTTAAATTCTATCATGGTATCAGTCAGGTTTCATTAAAAATTCTATGGCTTTTCCAAAAAAGGAAAAAGTTCTCATATTTTCTCCTTGCATTTATTTCGATTCACAGCCACCGCCCACCCGCCGCTCTCATGGTCTCACCAATCGCCACCGCTAGCCCTAGCTACCGATGATCGCAAATCGGAATCCATCAGCCCCCTCTTCAGCAACAAAAACATCTGCCACCTTCTTCAGATATTTTCGGCGAACGTTTTTTGTTCCACCGACAATCCACCTCGTCCGATCTACTCACACTACCAACTACACCGCTCACTCTCTCCTCTATTTTGCTTCGCCGACCGATCGTCACATACCTATTTAAACTGTCGCTGCCTCCGTTCGTTGTTCGAACACCGTCGCCTTTGGCCATCGTTAAACAAAGTTCTTCTCTCGCCAGTGGATATCGACATTCTTGTCAGGTCTTTGGCTTCTCCATACTGGCATCACCTTCTACCGATAATTTCTTCTTTAGAATGACAAGCGCATGAGCCGCACACACCATCCAGCCAGCCCGCGCGTGCATCACTGAGCTTGATCTGCCCAGCATGTGAGCAACACGCGTCTCGCCATCAAGGAGTTCTCAATTGCATCATTTTCTCGCGAGTTAATCAATTTCTCGCGAATTTTTCCACAACCAGTCAGCACCTCATCAGCGCCCAGTCAATGCCTCGTCAGCAGCCAGTCAACACCAATTTATTAAAAAAAGAAGAAGATTGGTTTCTCTTGTATTATGACTCTTTTTGATCAATCATGGTGCCAATGGTGTTATGCTCTGGGTCATGTTGCTTCTTCTTGTTTTATATTGCACGATGAATGGTACCAGTTGCAGTGTCAATGGTGTAAGAAATTTGGTCATGTTGCCTCTATTTGCTCTCACTTGGTCCCTCGAGCCTTATCTATTGCTTCTCCACCACATGCTCCTTTGCATATTCGTTGGATTGCTGACTCTAGTGCGACCAACCAAATGACTTCTTCTCAGTTCGCTCTTGAACGCGTGACTCCTTATTCTGGTAACACTCGTGTTATTGTTGGTAATGATTCTGCTCTTAACATTACCCATGTT
>JAULKM010000007.1:2296604-2312021 GCA_032355605.1 Rubia tinctorum
CTTGCATGACACATATTGCATGAAACATATTACTTCTGCTACGGCACAGAGCAATCAAACTCTATTTTCCTCCCGAACTTATTTCCCTTTGTTGCTTGCTTATTTACGGACTTGCATTCTCTTCTTCTGGTTTCGAAGAGGATGACTCTTCTACTCCATCAACGCAATGATCAAAGGTCGACCACGGTCCTCTGTTCTTCATATCATTTTTTTATTATCTCATCAATGGAATCGTGGAGCTCTGACTTGGAAAGTATTCATGTGAAATAAATATAAAACATCACATGCAGTAATAAAACATCAATATCTGAAATTAAAATGTCACGATAACACACATAACATCACTGGCAACTATATTGAGAAATATCAAATACATTATTTAAAACATCAATATCAAAATTATAAAACATCAACAGTACGCACTAAAATATCAAAAGAACACAACTGAACATCAGTCGCATACTTGAATATGAAAACACCACAAACATCAAACACTGAAATTATAACATCACACTAACACACATAACAATGCTTAGAGCTTAAACATGAAAGATCAAATATAGAACCCGAAACATAAACAACTGTATCTAAAACATCACAGCTAAAAAATAAAGTTTATAGTTCCTATTTCATTCTCGATTACAGCAACAACGCGCAAGTGTTCTTAGATATCTAAGAAATAACAACTACACAAAAATTGCCACAATTAGTAACAAAACCATGAGATATTACAACCAATCAAAATTGCACATCAATTGCACACTTAAGCATGAAAACACAGCAAGCATCAAACGCTAAAAGTAAAACATCAAATACAGTAATAAAAAATTAATATAAGAATTTAAAACATTACAATAGCACGCGTAACATGTCTGAAAACTACATTGTGAAACATCAAATACATTATTTAAAACATCAACCACAATATCTAAAACATCACATATGAAAAATAACAAAACTTACAAATTCTCTTTCCTTCTCGATTGCACCAACAATGGGCAAGTGTTATTAGACATCTAAGAAACAACAACAATAGTTAGCACAATTTAACAAAACTCTAAGATATCACACACAGCCAAAAACAACAAAACTGAACATCAGTTGCTCACTTAAAACACTACAAGCATAACATACTGAAATTAAAACATCACACCAATACGGAGAATAGTACTTAAAACCTAAACATCAAACATCAAACATCAAACATAAAACTTAAAACATCAACAACAGTATTTAACACATCACACCCGCAAAATAACAAAAAATTACAGATCCTCTTTCCTTATCGATTGCAGCAACAATGTACAAGCATTCTTAGACATCTAAGAAACAGCAACAACACAAAAATTAGCACAAATCGTAACAAAACCTTAAGATATCACACACAATCAAAACTGAACATCAATTGCACACTTAATCATGAAAACACCACAAGCATCAAGCGCTGAAATTAAAACATCACATCAACACAGATAACAATACTTAAAGCCTAAAACTTGAAACATCAAGCTGATAACGAGAAACATCAATACCTGTACCTAAAACATCACTACTAAAAATTAAGAAAACTTACAAATCCTCATTCCTTCTCGTTTGCATCAGTAGTGAGACAAATCTTCTTAAGCATCTAAGAAACAACATCAGCGACACAAATATTAGCACAAATTTGTAAGAACAACTCACAAAACACACAAAAAAATAGAGAAATCCCCAAATATTACTCACTATAATCTACACAAACCCTAGAATATCAAATGAACCAAAAAACGTAAACAAAAATAAAAAAACAAAATATGCATAAAAATATGAGGAAAGACATTACCTTTAAAGATAAACACAAAATGAAGCTCGTATAGTGTTCAGCCGCCGGAAACCAAAGCTATACCAGAAAATTCACCGAAAAACTCAAAAAATCTCAATGAACCACTGCGTGCAAGAAAGGAGGAAGAAAAATGGAGAGGATGTGCGGTTAATTGGAAGAAAATAGCTCGAATTGAAGGAAGAAGGAAGAGAAATAGAGAGAAAGAGAAGGAGAAGGTTTGCGCTGGAGAGAGGAAAGGGGAAGAGAGTGAAAATTTCAGAAAATTATGAGAGAATAATGAAAAAAAATTGATATTTATACATGAATTTAAATGTAAATTAAAGAAATTTCATATCCAGCCCATAGACTTTTAAAACTTCAATTTGAAACTCCATTTGTAATTAAATCTCTGATCTCACTGTGAGACGGTCTTATACAAGACTTTGTCTTTAGGGTTAGGAATTACGTTTCTTTAAGGGTTTATTGCTTTGTGTTTTTGTTAAGTAATTTGAGTGTGAACGTCTATATGTTGGCGTGCAATTTTCATGCATGTACATACCGTGCGCATGAAATAAAATATTCTTTAAGTAATATTTATATATAAGTATATATATATATATACAGAATTTAGATTTGAATTAAATAAGAAAATTTTAATTACAGGATCCTTTGGTGGCACTATGAAAGATAGCATATTCAATTATGAAAATATAGGATATTTTTTATAAGTAGAGATTAAATTTTAAAATTTATTGGTTAGCATGATCAAAAATTTTAATTTAAGAGTCGATGTGCGCATACCGTGCATGCAAATATGCATACAAGAAACAAACACTAATACACTGAAAAAAAAGTCACGCGAACAATCTCAAACATTGGGAATGGAAAATAATTGTGTTGCACAACCAATTTCAATGATGCAGTAGTTGTTATACAGTAATTTCTATAAAATAAATATGCTCACTAATATATATATATATATATATATATATATTATAAAAGTTAGTTTTAATTTATTTTTAAAATTTCGATACTGATATTTTATATTACCGATATTAGTGCTACATGCTGGCTTTTTTATTTAACGTTTAACTAATTTTTTTGATGTGTATTTAAGTGAATTTATTTGATGTTTATCTATTTTATTTTAGTATTTATCTTTTTTTTTTATTTGACGCGACACTTGAATATGGTTTCTTAGGTTCCCTTCAAGCGAACCCCTAACGCAACGGACCACTGAACCGAGAGGAGAATCGTGCGGTGGAAGTGCCGCGCTGAGATGAACACGCTGCGCGCAGGTGTTCCTCACTAGAGAAGAAAACTGGACGAATTTTGTGCCAATTGGCAAAAGAGATTTAGGTTCCCATAAATGGACGTGCTAGCCGGAAGAGAAGAGTGCTCGGCCGGAGAAAATAGCCAGCCAACGAGTTTAAAAGAAGAAACACCGCACGGTTCATTGTGTCTGGCCAGTCAACGACAGTGATCGGTGACAACGCTGCATCTTCCTAACCTCAGTCCTCCTGGAATCCAATTCCAAAGCAAATCCAGTGTACTTTTCTTCTTTTAAACCATCCCTAAAATCTATCCCCACTCCACGCGGAGTCTTGTCGCCCAGGTTGTTGGCACGATAACCTCATGGCGGACACAGTGAAGAGATGATGTGAATCGATGGACGATTTTGTCAATAGCGGTGTTGGATTGTGGACAACAGTCAAAATAGGTTATCTTGTGGTGGGTACATGGTCTGACCCACTGATGAAGAGTGTTTTTACGGTTGTCTGTATTCGTCGAACAGAGTGTTTGTTGTACAATGGAGATCTCGCCGGCCTGTGGTACCACATTTGTTGTGGATTTGGAGGGCAATGCTCCCTAAATGATTCTAAGATATAGATTATTTTCATTGTGGCATGACTGCTTTAGATGAAAGTAGGGATTAGGTTAATCTTGTATTTTTATTTTTCATATGGGTTGTTGTTTTGCGATTTCAGCGAGATTTAGGATCTCAATACTATAAATATGAAGTTGTGGCAACCTGTAGGGAATAACCTGACCAAAATGAATAAATATTGAGGCACAGTGACACAGTACCGTACTTTCAAACCAAAACGGACATGTTCTAAAAACTCCTCCAACAGGCACTTTCCACCGCAACTTGGAGAAATCTAGCATTAATAGCCTCTCCAAATCATAGAATTAATGCAACGAATGAGGCACAGGTCGAGTAACAAACTGTCAATATGGCATGTGGACTTTAATATGAAAATTGAATTTTTTAAGGAACACCCCACAATGCATAAAATAAAGACTAAATTGTTTATCTGGGCCCCAACATATATTTGAATACATTGTTTGGTCTCCACTCCCAATACTGCCCATATTCGGCCCTTAACATTTTGAAAATAATTTGTTTGGGCCCCCGGCTGATTTTCAAGGTGGTTTTGGGGACCAAAAGATGACATAAAATCATATGTGAGGGACAAAAATAATAATTTAGTCTACCCAAAACCACCTTGAAAACCACCTTGGGCCCAAATAAATTATTTTCAAAATGTTAAGGGCCGAATAGGGGCAGTATTGGGAGTGGAGACCAAAAGATGGTATTCTAATATATGTTGGGGACCAAATAAACAATTTAGTCTAAAATAAATATTGTGTTAAGCATAGAAAAACTTTATTAATTAGTTATAATTGTTAGTTAAACGTTATAATGCAATTATCTTAAATTGATAAGAATGTGATCGTTATTTTTATAAATATATTTTTATATGTTCGTGCATGCACCGGTAGGTGCGCCTGTAGCTTGATTTCTATCCCCATGTAGACTAAATTCTTACCTATATTCCTCCTACCGACGTCTTATTATACTCCTCCGTTATCTAAATATTGACACACTTTTTTTATTTTTTAATATTGACATTTTTTATATTATACTACTCCGTTATCTAAATATTGACACACTTTTTTTATTTTTTAATATTGACATTTTTTATAGTAAAATTAAGATTGTTTTCGTCCAATCAATCTACTTTGTAACTTCCTTAACCCATTTTACTTTTCACAATAATATGTCAATTAACTTGGTCCCAATATTTAACGACAAGAGGGAGTACTTCATGTCAAAAACTAGTTCGAGAAAAAAGAGGATTTAAATTAAATAATTGTATTATATTTATTTGATTAAGTTTGTCAAAAATACATTTCTTTTGTCTAGTTTAACATTTTTGTTTATAGCAAATATTATTTTATTTTTATTCACTAGGTTATTTTACTTTTTATTCATTTAATATCGTATTACTCCTCTGTTTCAATAGATGTGACACAGTTTTTTTTGAATTTGACACACTTTCTTTTTATGGAAAGATTCTTTCAATTTCATCCACTCATTCTACTTTTTCATTTCTAAATTCAATTTCATTCACTTATTTTATTTATCTAAATCTAAGCATTTAAACCTATATTGTCACATCAAACGAAATTAACGTATGATTGAAGTTGAAATGTCAATTTTTAACCGATAAATGAGTACAAAATTCATTAATTTTTACAGTACAAAACCACCATGCATGCTTCCTCTTTGTAATTATTCGATCACCACTCTTTAGTGGCGCTTTCTTTTAATAAATAAAGAATTAGGAGAATCAAAGTTGGTTTAATTAGTCTGTCCAATGCTCCAGGACCACACCCATTATCCATGTTACCGTGATTAATTAGGTTCTTTGCACAAATAGAAATTCTGGGTTAAGTAAATTAAAGTAAATTCTAGCCAAGTGGTAATAGTAATCAAATTTTGTTCTGTGTTTAACTTCAAGAAATTTTTGTAACAAAATTGTGCAACTTTTGATTGAAAATTTTAAAAAATCAATAGGCTTGGATGATGTTCTGCATTAAGGAAAAATATGGGTTTTCTATAATTATAAAAAAAATCGTTATATAAAAAGTATGTATCCTGACATGTGGTTTGTCCATAAGTTATGAACAGACCACTGTATTTTTAAATTTATACACTATATTTGTTAAATTACATACTCCCTCCGTCCCAGGGGAATCTGCACACTTTCTTTTTTTGATTGTCTCAGGCAAATTTGCACACTTTCCCTTTAAGGAAGTATGTAACATGTAATAAGACAAAATTGCCCTTCTTAGATTTAAATTTTACACACATCTCACACACTCATTCCAAACCCTAAACACATACACCCTCCCAACACCCCCACAATCTGCAAATAAACCCATTTTCTCCACCCCATTTCCGCCACCCCATTTCCTCTGCCGCTCCCATTTTTGTCGCCCCATTTCCTCCTCCACCCCATTTCCGCAGACGAAACCCTACCATCCCCCGCCAACATTCACAACCCTTCACCCCCAATTCCTCCACCATTTACTCCGACGGAACCCTAACTTCCCTCCGCACCATTTCTTCCACCCCATTTCCTCCGCCCCATATCTTCCTCCATATCTTCCATATCCAGCGCCTCCTCTTCTTCCTGGTGAACGACAACTCTAAGGTGAACGACAGAGGTGAACATTTTTGGGTGAACGACAGCGATCCGATGAGTCTCAATGATTACGTAGCTTTAAAAATCTAGACGGGGGAGGTGGGTTGGATTCTTGACAGAGGCAGAGTGCTGGGCATGGAGAGAGGTGACGAGAGGAGGAGGTGGCGAGATGAGGGGAGAGGAGGAGGGGGAGAAGGAGAGGTGAGGCGGCGAGAGAAGGCAGACAGGGGAGATGGCGAAGGAGGAGGCGTATTTGGCAGGGGAGACATGGCAATAAATAGGTGAACATAGTGGGGGTATATTTGTCTTTTCACCAGGGGAAAATTTGCAGAGAGATTTTCTCTCTCTGCAGATTCCCCTGGGACGGAGGGAGTACTAAATTTAAACATTCTAAAATATATTTTTTATATCTTTTTTTTTATCTTCACATTCAAATGCGCATTATTACTTGTTTTAACTTATATAATACAAATTTTAACTTTTGTAAAAAATCACAACTTTTAAGGTAAATAGTCAGGAGATTTTTTCATAAGTTTATACACAGACCATATTTCCTGATACTTTCTCTATTTTAAATTTAAACGCTGTATTTTTTTGTACTATTTAAAATTGTATTTCGATGACTCATAATAGAAGGTCTTTACCGATAACTCATTTTAGCATGAGTAGAGCTCATTACTCTTATTCCTTATGAAGTTTGAAGGTGCAAAGAGAAAAGAGCTCTAGACATAAGAGTAGGCTGTAAAATTTCATCCTTTTGTTACATTAGAAGTATGAGTAGTTATTTTGGTACTATCTTTTTATTATAAAGAAAATGAATTTATTGTTTTGGTTTTATCAAATAGAATAAATTGTTATAGAAGTGATATATATATATATCTTAATTGTGAATATTGATAAGTTTTAATATTTTTTAAAAAATTAATTAATAAAAACTCTGCTGGCAAAATTAGTCAAAATAATTCAATTTTACTTATAAATAGAGATACAAGTCTACAACACACACCCAAATATCTTAGCATATGAACTTAACCTTAACTGGTCACTTTCTTACTGTGAATACCGCAACTCATCGTCAATAAGCACTCTCTCAAGATGATGATATATATGTAATCATTTAATTAGTTGATTAATTAATTTAATTAGGACCAATAGTTTCTGGCTACTGGATGCTTTCATGGATATCACATCAAAATACATAATCATTCTGGATTATTTAATAATAATTAATTACCATCAGCTATTTTTTATGTATCTAATTTAGATAGTAGTGTATTATTATACAAAAGCAAGTCCGGAGTTCAGGGAAGAGAGCTGTCCCTAAATTAACCCCACCTTGACTAGGCATATTAATGTTGTCATATACTTCTGTTATTTCTGTTTAATTTGATAATTAGGGTTCACTTTTTTCAAACTAATTATTTACTGATATACATACATATTAATATTGTCGGATTAATAATGATAAACTAGTTAGTCTGTACTTTGAAAAAGATTAACATACTCGCTCTATTTTGTTATTTATGACACACTTACTATAAATGAATATATTTTTTTATTTGGCACTCTTTTCATTTTTGGCAAGATTCCTTCAATTTCAGTCACTCTTTCTACTTTTTGCTTTCAACATTCAATTTCATTCATTCATTTTATTCACCTAAATCCAAACACCTAAACCTCTGGTGCCATAAATAGAAAAACGGAGGGAGTATCATAGTTCTTAACAAGTTTTTGGAATATAGCATTTATTTTGAAATAAAAAAATAAAATGATAAGACATCTAAACACAAACTAAATAAGACTAGTACTAAATCCTGTCATCCTATTATGCATCCTGAACTTGATCATCATCCCCAACCAATTATACTTTTTAGGTTTAGTTGGGTACAATTCGCTGTATCGCAGAGAGTCAGACACGCATTCGTGTATGCTTATGGACCACACACTTCAAAATTCGCTAGATTATTTAAATAGTTTTAAGCATCCTTATTAAGAGCATTAGAGAGAGACTGATGACTAAATTAATGGGGTGGGTAAAGGTAGGGGGGACCATTTATATATTGTATTAGAAATCTGGAAATATGAGAAAGAACTAAGAATAAGATAGCTAGGTAGATATAGACCCTTTTTCAAATTTTTTGGGTTTTGGGGGCTTGGAACTAATAAGTTAAATTAACGGGGCCAAATCTTGATAAAAAGCTTGTTCAAGATGCTTAGGAAAAGTGACCTAACTCGTAGCATGCGCTATGCGTACAAATGACTGGAATTTTGCCTGCTAATATTGATTGACTACATGTAAATGTGCAAGAATCTTTGATTCAGCCACGTAACATGTTAACTAATTTATAATTATTTAGGAAGTGACATTAAGCAAGTTTTAAGAAAATGATAACTTTGTACTATTTTAATTTCCAGAATTACATGATTCCCTAAGCTTAAAATACGACCAGTGGTATTTTAGTGATTAACTTATTGGTATCATTCCTGAATTATCTCCCAAAAAGTGGTAAATAGTCAACTATACATGATAGATACTCTTCACACAATAATTGTAAATCTTTTAAACATATTTTTCTTATAGGCTTCTTATTATATATTATTAAACAGCTAACCGTTCTTACTAAGGATCAATTTCTTACTTAAGAATATTCATACTGATAAATTTTATGTGAAATTTATGTAATAAAGAGCACTTCTTACTAAGCAGTTGTTTTAGTCACTAGTGGAGAACTCTTGATTAAAAGCACTCAATCAAAAGCGGTTCTTGAGAAACTGCCTTTAATGAGAACTCGAGGGAGGTATCGAGTTCGAAACTCCCTCCCAAATCACCCCAAAACTTCTTAAGATACTTTTTAATTGATTACATGCGGTTCTTTAATTAGATGCAATTAAAGGCGATTCTATTGAAAAACACCCTTTAATGGGGTGTGCTTGTTGGACTTATGGGCCAAACTATATAAAGCTACTAGGGTTTCTCCCCCTCGGTTATTTTCCTAACTCATTTTCATTTCGCCGCTTTAATTTTCTTTCCCATCTCTACCTTAGTTATTTTCCTAACTGTGAAACCCATCTCTCTTGTGCGTTCTCCCTCCACCGCCGCCACCCACTATAACGCCACCCTCTGCTGCTCCCTCGTTTCCTCTCCCTCAGCCTCACTCGCCTCCGCTCTTTTAGCCACCCTTCGATTTCGCCCCTCAACTCCAACTCCGCCACTGGACTCTGACATTGCCTCCACTCGCTGAAGACCTTGGCCAATAAAGTTGTTGCCGCCATTGAAACCTTCACCACGAGAGAGATGTTTTTGTCTGTGAAGGCCCCGCCGTGAAAGGTTCCGTCAGTGAAGGCTGTTGTTGTTCCTTCCACCGCAGCAAAAGGTTCCTTTGCCGCCGCTGGCCTCCCGCCAATTGTTGTATTTCATTGTTGTAATTGTATTTTGTTGTTCATATTGATGTGTATTGGGTATGTTGTATCTTATGTTCCCGTCACAGATCTGGGTCTTTTTTTTAACCTCAGAAATAGGTTCCGAATTCAGAACCTATTTCGGACTCCGTTAGAAGGCGGTTTTCGAACCGCTTTTAATCAATTCAATCAAAGTCATGACCAGAGAAGACACTTAATGGTCCAATATAACCGCTTTCAATCAAAACTTCTCCACTAGTGAGTAATGAGTAGTTCCTTAAATTAACTAAATTGAATTAAATTAGGTTAAACTAAAGTGAATCGAATGAATTGAATTGAAATGAATTGAAAATAAACTAAAAATAGAATATAGTCTAATGTCATGTTGTCACAAGCTTATTTTAGCCGAACTGGACGTAACAATCCTAAATTGAACTAAAAATAATAAATTTGAGAGAACGGACCTAATATCGTCATAAATATATTTAAAACTTCATATATATTAAGAATTTATATTGCGTTCCCCTATTAATTAATTATTGGCAACCTTAATTACTCTTACAATACAAGAATACAAAATTTTGACGGATGCTTTTTGAAATCAATCATTCAAAAATGATGGAAAAAATATCAACTAGTGATTATAATGACTGGAATAGACACTCAACCTAACTAATATCTAGGAATAGCTAACATATAATGCAAGGTTATATTTAAATTACATGTCAACCAGACTGATCGCATGTACTATTACATATTAGATATTCAATAAAACTGGAATATTACACTCTAGAATATTAATTCACTTGCAGCGAAAATCATGATCATTTGACATAGAGGAACGTATCATGTATCAGTATCACTTCCCTAAGTAGGGATTATTTTTAACTCATGTTAATTATACTAAAAATCACAATAAATACCCTTTTATGATATACAAGCCTAGGTTCGATAGTTTATTTGCAGCTGATTTTCTCAGAATGTATAACATGTCCTATATTCATAAAAAAAAAATGCACGCATAAAAAGTCTAAAACATAAAAACTGATGAACACTTTCTTGATTCCATTTTATTAAACCACAACTCCAATTATAGAACTGAAGCTCTATTCTCCCGACTTATTTAAAATTCAGTTCAATTCAGTATGAAATTAATGCTCCGGGGAATAGTGCCTAATCTATATATATATTCTTGTAAAGTCAAGTTCTATCTAGTTAGCCATTTGTGTAAATTATACAAATATTGAATTGTTGTGTTGAAACATCATAAAATGAATGTTTAGAGTTTTATGGAATGATATGAAGAAATCTAATGAGATATTTCGTCCTTGGTTTTAATTTCAGAATATATCAATTCCTATATTTTTGAGATTTGATTGGATTTATGGAAATTGGAACTGATTTGATAAATATCCTTTTTTGAAAGGATTTGGACGAAATATATTAATTTCTTTCTTTAAGGAATTATATTTGATGATTCCTATCTCCAAGAGATTTGATTAAAGTCAGAATTGAAATGAAGAAAGAATTATATACGCATAAGACTTCATGTGTGCGAAGACTTTCTGAGTTGTAACATACGGAAAGTTGAAACCTAAATGAATTTAATTGATTGAAGAATATTAAGAGGATATTGGTTTATGGAATATTGAAGATTTCGCAATATATTATTTTAGGCGTGAGATTGAATCATATTGGATTTATGGAAAATCCCTATTTTTAAGCAATTGAATTTATATAATATTATGAGATATATTGTGATAAGAAAAATCCTTTTATTTAAGAGATTTGGATATGTTTCAAAAACATATATGAAATTGGAATATTGTGGAGATAAAAATGGAGATTTCTAATTTGCTCATCGTTTATATATTGATGAACATCACGGTTGTGCTGCTCATGAATTTAACTGAAGAAAATCTGCATCCAAATTTTCATATCTTTCGAGAAGTACTCTAGAGTCATTCGCATGTGTTCAAACATGAACTTAAACTTCTTATCAAGTTCAGAATCATATGCCTTAATTTCTCGAGATGAGGATATCCAACGTCGACGAGTTTCGAGGTTAGAGAGAGTCTGATCAAGGCGGATCGGTAGCAAGGAGAGCTTGCAGAATTCACACGTTTATAATTAGAAGATAAGTATAATTGTACGGGGTACTTTGTACTGTATCTTTCTTATTAGTAGATTCATTCTAAATTTGGTCATGTCCCGCAGATGTATGTGGATTTCACCGAACTGCGTAACCAACTCTTGTGTATCCATGTTTTACTTTACTGCATAGTTGGTTATATAAGTTATGTTGGAGCACGGTAGTGATTATTGAATTAAATAGGAAAACCCAAATTTCAATCCTAATAAACTGGTAATTAATTAAGCTCTGCCCTAGCCATTTTTAATTAAATGCACATGATCAAGCATGGATAAATCTATAAAACAGGCAAGTTAGGACAGAAGAGAGCAACGTGTCTGTGTTTTAGAGGTTTGAGCCCATAATTTTGTTTTCAACCCTTCCTCTTTATAGACATAACCATTACTTAAAACAATGGCAGACAACTCCAAAGATCACAGATCAGCTTCCGAAGAAGCCCTCTTCTGCTACCCCACCAACGGCAGCGATGACGGGGGCAGCCGGCCCGGGCCCTACAAGGAGCAGGACCGGCTGCTCCCGATCGCGAACGTGGGGCGGATTATGAAGCAGATCCTCCCCACGAACGCCAAGATCTCAAAAGAGGCCAAGGAAACCATGCAAGAATGCGCGTCGGAATTCATCAGCTTCGTGACGGGAGAGGCCTCGGATAAGTGTCACATGGAGAAGAGGAAGACGGTAAATGGAGACGACATTTGCTGGGCTCTGGGGAGCTTGGGGTTCGATGAATATGCTGAGCCATTGAAGAGGTATTTGAACAAGTTTAGGGATTTGGAGGGGGAAAAGGCGGCGGCTAATCAGAACAAGAATGGTAATAATATGAGTAACGATGTTGTGAGTTCTGGTGGTAATAATCTTGATGAAGATGATGAATCGAGGGGGTTCAATTCGAGAAAATCGTTGAATTTCTGGGATGGGAATAGAGATTCTTATGGTTCCAGGGGTATTAATTAATTAAAGGGTTGTTTATGATCTCCTTGAGTGTTCATGTAAGTTTTTCATTTTGTTCATTTTGGTCCTTTTTCTTTTTGGCTGGCTCTTTCTTTTTCTCTTGGAAATGGGATCAGAAAAATTTGAATTCATGAAGTCATGAATTGGTGATTATAGTTTAGGGAAGATGTGTGTATTAATTAGGTTTTTTTGTTTTGAAAATGAACTAATTAGTATGTGGTTATGAACTTCACTTTGTTGAATTATTGGGTGATAATTTAATTACTTCTTAGCTGAGAAGTTGCTAGCTACAAGGTTTTTTTTTTAAAAAAAACAAGATTTGCACAATTGATTATCCAATGGTGTTATAAAATTTGGAGGACTACTCCATGTTAAAAAGTTCAAGGAACTCATCTTGAGAAATTGAGCCAATTTATGTGCTATCTTGTTTTCATGTCTAAGGATCCATTGTAATTTTGGTTCCTGTAACTTTGCTAAGTCGGATTTGATATCCTTTACGACTAAACCAAAATCTGATTTATCCTCTGGACAACTCTGATTACTAATTGCGCATCGCCCATAATAATATCTGGTGGTATGTTCTGTGTAACCCAACCTTTGATGGCAGCAGTTAGAGCTAGTGCTTCTGCGACATGTGCAGTGAAAGGCTGTTGCAGTTTTATAAATTCCCCATACATTCATTGCTTGTCTTCCGTTCTTACATATCATCCTAGATATGTGCAGTTTTGCATTGTTGCTGCATAAAAAATAACGCTCTTCTAGTCATATCGATACCATCTATTTGTCCTACTTCTCTCCTTTGTGACCCTTCTATATCTGTGGGTTGTAGCCTTTTGCCATTCTTGATTATTTCCATCTGTTGGAGCGCATATTGAACAGATTGAATCGGAACCAAATTATGATTTTCGTCACGGGGGAGCTCATTTCTATGATACTACAATTAGTTAAGAAGTATAGCTGCTAAAGATATCGCTTCCTTGTCCAATTCAAGTAGCATGTTTGTAATCCAAAGGGACAGACATGACTGTTGATATTTGTAAACCAGTTCATATAGATCTGCTGCAAACAAAACGTGGTGAGCCAATGGGCAATGGAAAAACATGTGTTCAACTGATACATCTTCCAATGAACAATCTGCTGCTCGCTACTAGATTGTTGGTTTTATTTTACAGATCATTTGGTTGAACATGGAAGTTGATTGTTTAGGGTATTTGATTTTTCTATATAATTTTTTTGTGAAATTGAAAATTGTTGACTGGTTGATATAGGGACATTAAAATTTCCACTTATTAAAGGATCTAGGTAAACTAAATTTCTTCATTCTGTAGGATATTGATGCTTCTCAGTAAATATTTAAGTCAATGTTTTTGTCAACTAAATAACCACATCTCTTCTACTTCTCATTATTTATATATAATTCCTACTAGTTTAGTTGTCAACCATATTAAATATAAAATTTTCTAGCATGTACTTGATTAGGGAAATATATTTGCTGAGCATGTACTTAAATTTGAATTTTTAAGGAAACCCTCTTATGGAAGCTAGCTGGAAATTAGAAGTAGCTCAAATCAAAATAAGGGATGCCTTAATAATTATATAGTGAATGGTATGGAATTCATGAAAAGGTTAATGTATTTATGATTAGTTGCACAATTTAAGAGAGGCGATCGGCTCTTGTTCTCCAAAAAAAATTATTTCAATTTAATTCAGTTCATTTTAATTAGTTTAGTTTAGTATAAATATGATTTGGGGGCAATTTAGTTTACTTTAGTTATATTATAGCTATTTAGAGTATACTTGTTATCAATTCAGTTCAATTTAATTCAAATTAGTTCAACTTAACTCCAAAGAAGAGGACCTTAGTGATTCGGTCTTTTAATGAATTTCAACTACAATGTTTTGCTATAAAAAATCTCTATTTTCACTCTTATTTATGCAACAATGTAGCTTAATTAAATATAAATTTATTGCTCGACCAATTTTGAGCTCATCCTTTTTTTAGAAAGTCTCATATTAGACAGATTAACGGTTGGACCAATAATGAAAATTCAGTTTCAATAAATTTGATGGACAAATTATAATTATGTATACATTGCGATTCATTTTTAAAAAAATAAAGTTATAGGATTTTTTTTTTGCAGTAAATAAACACAAACAACAAATTACATCAAGGGATATATACCAATATAACCCTACCTACCTGACTAAATACCAATATAACCCACATATAATTTTTAGTGCAAAAATAATCCTAACTAGTTGACGTAAGTGCCAATATAACCCTCATACCTCATTTTCGACATTGACTTCCATTTTTCGATGTTGATTATATATAAAATGTCCAAAATATCCTTTGTGTTAAAATATGAATTTGAGTTGCCAAATTTACCACCTCTAGCCAGCCACCACCACCTTCCACCGCCAGGCCACCACCACTTCCACCTCCAGGACATCACCACCACCACCTCCAACCAGCCACCACTGCCCGCCTCCAGTCGGCCACAACCACCCTAATATGAATCTCCTTGCGAATACTCTGGATTACGGAATATTGGATCTTTAACCAAATGGGAATCTCGCCCAACCCACTTGTGTTGCACGAATTGCAGCGTCTAGCCCGC
>JAULKM010000007.1:2312121-2325780 GCA_032355605.1 Rubia tinctorum
GCTGAGCCATTGAAGAGGTATTTGAACAAGTTTAGGGATTTGGAGGGGGAAAAGGCGGCGGCTAATCAGAACAAGAACGGTAATAACATGAGCAACAATATTGTGAGTTCTGGTGGTAATAATCTTGATGAAGATGATGAATCAAGGGGGTTCAATTCGAGAAAATCGTTGAATTTCTTGGATAAGAATAGAGATTCTTATGATTCCAGGGGTTTTAATTAATTAAAGGGTTGTTCATGATCTCCTTGAGTGTTCATGTAAGTTTTTCATTTTGGTCCTTTTTTCTTTTTGGTTGGCTCTTTCTTTTTCTCTGGGAAATGGGATCAGACAAATTTGAATTCATGAAGTCATGAATTGGTGATTATGGTTTAGGGAAGATGTGTGTATTAATTAGGAGTTTGATTGCTAATATGTGGTTATGAACTTCACTTTGCTGAATTATTGGGTGAAGATTTAATTACTTCTTAATTGAGAAGTTGCTAGCTACTAGATTGTTGGTTTTATTGTACAGATCATATGGTTGAACATGGAAGTTGATTGTTTAGGGTATTTGACTTTTTTTTTTTTGTGAAATTGATAATTGTTGACTGGTTGATATAGGGACAGTAAAATTTCCACTTATTAAAGGATATAGGTAAACTAAATTTCTTCATTTTGTAGAATATTGATGCTTCACAGTAAATTTCTAAGTCAATGTTTTTGACAACTAAATAACCACATCCCTTCTACTTCTCATTATTTTATAATTCCTACTAGTTTAGTTGCCAATTAAACAAATTATAATAACATTTGCTGAACATGTATTTGATTAGGGAAATAGATTTGCTGAGCATGTACTTAAAATTCGATTTTTAAAGAAAAATCGAATTATGGAAGCTAGCTGGAAATTAGAAGCAGCTCAATTTAAAATAAGGGAAGGCTTAATAATATAGTGAGTGATTTGGAATTCATGAAAAGATGAATGAATTTATGATTACTCGCACGTTTTAAGAGAGGTGATTAGATCATGTTTTTCAAAATTTATTTGTATTTCATTTCTTTTCTTTTTAATTCATTTTTGTTCAATTCATTTCAGCATAAATATGATTTGGGGAAATTGAGTTTAATTTAGTTGTATTATATCTATTTTCTTTAGACTTATTTTCGATTCAGATTTGTTTTTAAGTTAACCATCAATGATGGTGGATGGGAGTGATTTTATTGGGCTCTCCACATCCCAAGATTAAACAAAAACTGAGAGTTATTAAGTACAGATTCGTGGTAATTGGTCCACCTCCATCCTGTGTGTGTTTAGGGGTGTTCAAAAAAATTGGAAAATCGACAACCGGTCAAAATTGAACCGATATTTAATTCCCTTTACCGGTCAAAACCGAACCGATATTTAATTCCCTTTACCGGTTAATCAGTTAATATCGGTTATGCTTATCCGATTATGTCGGTTAATCGGTTTCTTTATCGATTTTATTATTTGGTAATTGTTCTAACCGGATAGGCGGTAAGAGATTTTATAGCATAATAATTAATTAATTAATTTCAACCCCAAAAATTAATTCATCAAACTTTGGCTTTGATAACAAACCCAATAAGAAAACTATAAATTACTAACCCAAATTAACTATTCTTTAAACTCTATATTATTAACCCATATATTTTGGAATAATAACTATGCCCAAAGAAAATAATTATGTAAACAAAAGTCGATGTAACTTATAATTGTGTCCAACACTAATAATTATCGATGGGATACTATTATAATATTAATTCAAAAAATTATTCAACTTCTATGCAACACAATTATCCAATTTCTAAAAACTTTGTCCTATATTCCAAGTTTTACGACTCTAACTACTACTCTCTCCGTTTCACTATGTTTGGCACCATAGGTTTAGGTGTTGTTTTTTTTCAAGTTGAAATGTGTGGAGAGAATTGAATGAGAAAAGTAAAAAAAAAAATTTAATGAGTGGTGGAGAATGGTGTACTTTTTGCCATAAAATGAAATGTGACAATCTTATAAAAACATACAAACATAGTGAAACAGAGGGAATAACCAATTAAAATATGGATTTATATTTTAAATTTTAAATGATATATATGTAAGTGGTAATGACCAACACATCAATCGAAATCGATACTAATCGAACCGGTAAAACCGATAACATTATCGGTCGGTTATTCAGTTCCTTATAAAATTTTATAAATCAATAAAAATCGAAACCTATTAACCGCCTAACCAACAAACCGACTGGTTGAACACCCGCAATTTAGGCCACACATCCACTCAAATTATGCATGCTTCCAGGCTATGTTGTATGCAAACTTAGCCACTGTGAACGTAATGTTGTAAAAAAATTTAAAAAAAATCTTCCAGTCTATGTTCTTTGTTGTAGTTAATTCCAGCTTTAAACTCTACACCTTTGAGTGGCTTTGTCAATGCTGCGAGGTCTTCTTGTTCTTGATTCCGTGATGAAATATGTACCTGCATTCAGACAACCAAAACAAAAGTATTCCCTCTGACCCATCTCTATTTGCACTTTTATTTTTTTGACATTTTTTTCTATTAAAATTTGATCGCATATTTGAATAAATATATTAACAATAATATTATCTTGGGTGATATTGTACAATTCGTCGTAAAAAGTAGTTTCTAAATATCAACTTTTATTTGCCATTATTATACGTAGATAAATCTATTAACGGTCAAACATGTTTTTTGAACAATGTGATAATGATTGCAGTGCAAATAGATGTGGGACGGAGGGTGTATCTTTTTCCACTAACAGACATCATTTCCATATGTATAACCCTTTTGATCATATCTACAGTCAAAATTCATTTAACAATTTATTTAACAATAGCATACATTTTAGAGACCTCATCAAACCAAGTTGCATGTAATTAATTCAGCCATTAATCCATTTGATTCGACCATATTTTCAATTAAGTTCAATTCACCTCAACTTAGCTTTAAAGAACTGGACCTTAGTGTTTTGATCTTTTATTGAATTTTACATCATTAACTATAAAATTTAACTATAAAATTTTCTATCTCTATTTATACTCTTGTTTATGTAACAATCTAGCCTAATTAAATCAAATTTATTGCTCGATCAATTTTGAGGCACATCTTTGTTATGTCTCATCCTTTTCTTTTTATATTTTAGAAAGTCTCATTTTACGCCGGCTAATGGTTAGATCATCAATTAGGAAAAATCTCGTTTCAATAACTTTTAACGTCAAATTATAATTATTTATACATTGCGCTGTATTTTAAAGTTTTTCAAAATTATAAGAATGTCGTTGCAATAAATAAAAACAAACATCAAATCACCATATTAGTTATATCAATTTTAAAAAAAACTCGTCTAACAATTAGTTAATCTAAAACAAGAGTTAGTGCATTTTTAGCTTAATTAATCTATTAGTATTACATGTTTTTTGCGACGTTTTTTAAAATTTATATTTGCATTTTATGTATTTTATTTTGTCAAACTCTAATTTTATACCCTTAGATGAATTTTTATAATTAATATAATTAATTGGGTGATTTGATCTATGTTTCCATTTGTTTCAAGGAGTTCCCATTATTTTAAAATCCATTAAAAATATATCTTGAAAAATAAATGACCTGACCTTGAAATATATAGGAACGAGTTTTGTCATAATTGGTCTAAATCGTTAGATGGCCTAACAGAAAACGCTCTTTTTTATTTGTGTACCTTTTATTGTTTGAAGTAGTATAGTGTGAAAATATAAATAATAAAATGAACACCTACTAAAGTAAATGACAAAATCTCGGTAAAAGGTAAAAGGTTTTAGTTGCAATATTAAAATATTATTATGCAACATGTAATAGTTATAAGTTAATGACCTGATTAATACAACCCAAAAATTTTATCTTAATTTCTTCTAATTTGCAGTTTAAATTTTGGTCTTTCCATAACTTATGAAAAGACCGTCTTTTAAGAGACGGACTCAAAGTAAATAACTAACACTTAAATATTTAAAATATATATATAGTGAAGTAATTCTAAGTTTTCGGTAGAGTTGGGAAAATTTATTTATTTTTAAAATAGAAGGCAATTTATTGGGGGAAATACAAGCTGATCCTAACCTTTAAAATTAAGTCACATTCCTAACATATAAATCATAATCAAAAAAGAAAGAAAGGCGATCTAAAAATAGTAATGGTCAATATATAGGTAATTATAAGCTATTTTTGAAGAAAAAATATTACATTATTTAGGGAAACTATCTATCTAAATATTGGTCGATGACATTTTATTTTTGCTTGTTAAGACTAATTTTTTGTTGAGCTTATCTCTTGAAATACGATCTTTCCATAATTAATGGAAAACCATGATTTAAACTGCAAACTAGAATAAATTAATATAAAATTTTTGGGTTGTATTAATCGGGTGATAAACTTATAACTACAGCAAATTGCATAATAAATTTTTAATATTACAACTAAAACCTTATACACTTTTATAATTTTAATTCAACCCCACCTTTTCATATGAATATGTAAATGTAAATGTAAATGTAATTTTTCCCAAAACTTTACCTTTTATATTATGATAGTATTAAATGCATATTTTACGTGAATGTCACGAGGAATATAAAATGGGGTGTAAAATGGGCCATTTAGTTTCTGTTCTGAGATTAGAAGGTAGTTCATGGCCCATATCCTCTTCACGGCCATGGCATTTCAAATAGAATTTTATATTTTTAAAAGCATCTAGTAATTACTGTAGACTATAGTGCATAGCTAAGGCAATTGGGAAGAAGTGATCTCTAGTAAGGGCTTTTTCACCCGAGTTAATATTTGTTAAAATTCATTGAGAAATAGAGATATATATATATATATATATATTAACTAAATTAACCTATATTTCATTAAGTTAAATTCGTGTTAAACTAAATTAAGTACAGATAAACTCATGAGAACAGTATCTGAACAATGTCATTTTTAGCATGATGTCATTATAATGATTACATCATTGCATCATTACTTCATTACTTCATTACATCATTACATCATTACATCATTACATCATTACATCATTACATCATTACATCATTACATCATTACATCATTATTATAATTATTTGCATATTGGATGTTCACAACACATAGGTCATTCCTACCTTGACCATTCTCTTATGAGGAATATCGAACACCTTATTGCTTTGCCTCAAGTTCCTCTTCAAGAAGTTATAAGCATAATCTATCACTATTTTCTTCCCAAAACTAGCCTCCTTGCATGCAACCACTTCATGTTCTCCTACCAAATGCACAACTCCATCCTTCCAAGCTCTATCCACCATCTCAACATCTCTCGCCATTTCATCTCTCGAATCCTCATCATTTTCACAGAACATGAAACCCCTCCTCACAAAATCCTTCAGCCTCTCCACCAACAAGTTCTCGAACGGCTCCTTCTCCGTGCGAACATCCTTGTACCCGTATCTCACCACACAGCGATACACATTAAGGTTATTAGGCCGGACCCGTCTGAAGAGGAACCGCTCCTCAGCCGGGACCTTGGTGATCGGGAGCGATTTGATGGACACAAACACCAACACGGAGTGTAGCGCAGGCACGTTGGTAACGTAGTGGCTGAAGATCGGGGGAATTCCATGAACAAGCTCGGAATAGAAGATCGCGAGGCCATGCATTGTGTTAAGGTTTGTGTGCGCGACAATTTCCTTGAATTTCTCAGGTGAAACCTTGTTGTCAAGCTCGAAGTAGTACTTCTTCCGGTAAACGTGGTTCCAAACAAACATAACGGACATCAAAACCATGGCAAAAGCTAATGGCAAGTAACCGCCTTGATCAAACTTGTAGAGGACCGAGCTTAGGTAAAGAACCTCTACAGAACCGATGATCAGGACATAACAAACCACAAGAACAACGTTGGTTTTCCAAATCATGACCATGATCAGCACGAGAAAGGCCGAGGTTAATGTCATCACAAGAACTACCGCGATACCATAGGCATTTCTGATTTTTTGTGTCGTTTTGAATCCTAAGGTCACAGCAATGCAAGCTAACATCAAAAGGTAGTTGATTTCGGGTATATAAACTTGACCTTCATACTTCGCTGAAGTATGCGCGATTTTCACCCAAGGAAAGCATCCAAGCGAAAGCGATTGTTGGATGATGGAGAAAGTCCCTGATATCATAGCCTGGCTAGCAATGATTGCAGCCATTACAGCAACCACAAACATAGGCCAATACATTGGTCCTGAAATCAATTTTCCCGCCTGATTAGCTGCAATGTACTAGAATAGCCATACAATGCAATAAAAATGACAGCTCTCAGACATGTGTACCAGGAATGGACTTGTAGAAAGTGTCTGAGACATCGAGGTTGTGCTTTCGCAGAAATGAAGCTTGTCCCATGTAGGCAAGTATCAGCGCGGGATAAGTCACAATACACATGCTTATTTGTATGGATCGAACGCTGAAATGGCCAACGTCTGCAAACAATGCTTCGGTTCCTACAAATATACGAAACATAGGATTCAATATACGTTCAATTCAGTTTAGATCAGATCAGTCCAAAAGAACAGGCAATACCTGTTATTGCCAAAACTACACCTCCAAGCGAAATCCATGCATCTTTTTTGTTCCTCTTAAAGTAGTTTACAATGTAGATAGGATTTATAGCTTTCAAAACAGATGGATCATACTTGAAGAAGTTAAAAATGCCTATCGCAGCAATGAACGCGAACCAAATTAGCAGTATGGGAGCAAAAGTGTAGCCAACTTTGTCAGTCCCCAATCTCTGAAAGGAGAATAGACACACCAAAATAGCTACTGAAATCCATACAATCCTCCCTATAGTAAAAAAATTGGTCAAAAAATCATACATGCAAATTCAACTATGTATGTACAAAAACAAGATTTATATTTCAAAGACAAAGGTTTCCACCTTCTGTCATGGCATCAGTGGCTTCCTTGATCCCTCCAACGGCCGATAAAACTGCATCAATGAAATTTCATTCAACCAGTGCAGTTTACGTACAAATTTTATAACTTTATGTTCAAATTTTGTAAGTTTGCTGGAAAAAATAACATATAGTATAAATTAAACTGCATCATTCAAATTTCATGCAACAAATGCAATTTATGTGCAAATTTTGTAAGTTTGCTAGAAAAAACAACATATGGTGTGAATTAAACTGCATCATTCAAATTTCATTCAACCAGTCTATGATGCGGGAAGGCTAGTCGAATGAAGTTTCTGGCCAGGGACGGAAACGGGACAGGAACCGGGACGGATTCGGCTTGGGGACGTCCCTCAAACGTCCCCGGAACGCCGGAAATGGTCGGTCATTTCCTAAATTTTTTTTAACCTAAAATTGAACACGAATTCAATACCAATTTGCATTCTAATGTACCGGTCTTTGCTTTGCTAATACCTGTGTTCTCGCTTTTGGGACGTTCACTGGCCAGCGGCGGTATCGACGCTGCGAGGTGACGTTGTGATGTCGATGTTGTACGAGGTTTGGTTGATATCGTCGCTGAACTCTTTTTTTTTGTCAAACCCAGATGCTCTGTTTTTTGTTGAACCTTTTTTTCACAACAAATTTTCTTGTCAAACCCAAATGCTCTGTTTTTTTTTGTTTAACCTTTGTTTCATAGCAAACAGGGGTATCGGACAGGTCAAATATGAGTTGGGTAAAATAGGTATATAAAAAATATGGGCATGACTCATTTCGACTCATTTTTGTAATGGGTCAAAAATGGGTTTGGTCAAAGTGGGTCGGGTTGAAACTCGCTAAACCCGTGGGTTGAATATCATTTAACTCACAGGTCGAAAATGGGTAAAACCGCTGGTTTCAACCCACTTATGAACCCATATGGGTTTATATATCAACCCATATTGGTAAAATCTGCGGGTTTCAACTCATATGGGTTTATGTACCATCCCATATGGGTAGACCCGCGGGTTTCAACCCATATATTGATCCATATGGGTTTATATATCAACCCGTATGGGTAAACCCACGGGTTTCAACCCATATGGGTAAACTAACGATCAATCCACAAACCCAACCCGCCAACCCATATTTTTTAACTACTCACTTGACTCATTATCCATTTAACTCATTACCCATTTTACTCATATCCACTCAAACTTAACAATAGATAACTCGTTTACCCGTGGGTTACGAGTCTATTTTGCCACCCCTAACATCAAAGAGAGATTTGTTGAAGCTTTGTTTCATCGGGGTTAGGTCCGGAGGTCCCACTAGGCTATTTCATTACTCCAAATTAGTGTTCAATTTTTAACATTTTCCACATATTATTTTACCAAATTGCATCCAGTAGTATAGGTCTAGTCATTCTTTTTATTTGGTATTAAGATTTAATTATTAGATATATTTTCATTGTTACATTTTATCCGTCCCATTGTCGTACCCGTATCCATAATTTTTTAATTTTCCTGTTCCCAACTTGGTGCAACATAGCAACCAGTGCAGTTTAGGTGCAAATTTTATAACTCGTATTTTTTGTACCTGACATGCAGGGCGTCAGGACGCCATCGCCAATAACCATGGATGTGCCGAGCATGGTGGCAAAGAGCAAGAAAAACTTGGCAAATCGACTGTTCTCGAGCTTGGATTTGAGCTTTGAAGCCATTCGCATTTTAGTGTTGGGCAGATCTAGCTGAAATGTGGAAACATCTTGGTCTGATGGTTCTTCGCTAGGGATCAATCCCACCTTTGCATAGCGACATATCAAAGAATACAAAGCAAATGTTCCACCTGCAAAAACATGTAGTCAAAAAATTGAGGTAGTGTGTATATTCTACAAGAAAAAAATGGGTAGAAAATTCAGAACAAAATGTGTAATTTAAGAGAAATGTACAACTTGGTTACTCCCTCCCCTCTGTTCCAATTCAAGCTACACACTTTGACTTTCATCAGTTGACTCAAAAAAAGTTTGATCATTAATATCTTTTATTAAGGATAATTAAAACTTGTAAAAAGTTGATATTCTGAAAATATATGTTATAACGATTATAATAAGATATCACATAATAGTATTTATATTTATGCACTAATTTAATTTTGGAGTCAAAGTTAAGAAGTTTTGACTAAATGAATAGTTAAATTGCAGATTGAATTGTGACAAAGGGGTACAAAAGTTCAAACTTTTCAGTCTTATGGCCTTCAAATGCAAATTTCCGTTTCAAATGTCAAATCAAAAAAAGGAAATGAGGAATACACATTGTATCATTTCAAATAGCAATTTAATTATTTATTTAGTCAAAATTTATTAACTTTTATCATTAAATTAAATTAGTGTATAAATATAAATACTATTATGTGATATCTTATTATAATCGTTATACATATATCTTAAAATATCAACTTTTCACATATTTTAATTGCCCTTATATAAAATATAGAGTGAGGTGTGTTTTTAACCCTATGTTTTGGATTAAAGTAAAGAAATGACCTTGTAAAATATAAAAGTGCAAAAATAATCCTGGAAATCGTTGACCAAATTGTCAACAGCCAATTTGACCAAAAATTAGTGAAATGACCATAATACCCTCAAGTTTAAAAATAAAAAAAATAAAAAGACATGAAAAGACAATAATAGCCCTCCGCCATTTCTTCTTCACTCGGCCCTCCCTCCTTTCTTTTTCACCTAGCCTCACCTGGAACCAGCAAGGCATCAATTACGTCGGCACCCCATGTTCATGATGGCGATGAGGGTGGTCGTGCACGTGGACGACGTGGCCATGACCGCCAATTGAACCATGGAGCGCCTCCACCCTGAACCCCACCAAGAGGTCGCTATGGGCGGCGCCGCCACCGCTTTCCCCCACCAAAAGCCCCGGGAAATTGACTCTCGTTGTCGGGCTTGAGGTAATACTCAGTGATGTCATAGGCTCTAGCGGAAGCTTCCGGAGTTGAATACGAGCCCAGTTATATCCTCAACCTCTTGTTCGGCTCCCGGATCTCCATCACCCACTTGCCCCACTTCCTCATCCTGATTCCTTTGTGCGGCCTCTCGCTCTTTTGTTTCCCCATCGCGTCGCCGTCTCCGCCATCCATGTCGAATGTATGTTAATTAAAGATCTGCCATTTTCTTCGACGGTGGTTGAATTGAAGATATGAAAATTCAGCGAGAGAGGGCTCGCTGAAAAGGGTGGAGAGGGGCGGAGGTGGGCGGCTGGGCTGGGTTTCTGGAAGGAGGAATTATCTGGTGGCGGGGAGAGATTTGGTAGGGTTAGGGTTTTGTGGTGGTGCCGGTTGGGGTTCACTGGGCTTGTTGGTGGTGGTCGATAGACGGGGTGGTGGTGGCAGAGCTAGTGAGAAACGATGTTTGAAGCAGGGGATAGTAAGGATCAGTGGTGAGGCGGCGAACATAGAGGGTTTTAGGGGTGATGGGGGAAATCATGAGCATTCTGATGGGAAAATGGGCGGCGGCGGAGCTGGTGGCCCGACGGCGGTGCTACTGGTGGTAGGTGTGAAGAAGAAGAAGTTTATGGAGGTTGAATTGTCATTACCATTGTAGTTTTGAGTCCATGGATATTTCTGTCTTTTTATTATTAGTCAATGCCGAAAATTGGCCAAATGTGTAAAACTGCACATTTTGACTAAAAGATAAGGTTACTTAAGCACTTTTAAATTTTACAAGGTCATTCCTGCACTTTCTCAATCTTATAGGGTTATTTTTGCACTTTTCGATTCAGCTGATAAAAGTCAGAGTGTGTTGATTGAAATGAGACAGAGGAAATAATGGGTTTCCTGACAGGAGACGTGTCCATACGCTTATGGACAATCCACGTATTTTTAACTTTATACATTGTATTTGTTAAATTACTATATTTTAAATTTTAAAAATATTTTTTTATATTTTCACATTGAAATACACATTATTACGTGTTCTAACTTTTAAATCCATAAGTTTATGAAAAGCTGACAAATTCTCTAAAGTTGTTAAAGAAGAGGATTAACTATACGTACCATTTCCGTTGTCATTTGCCCGGAGAACGATGAAGACATACTTGAGTAGAGGGATGAGAGTTATGGTATACAAAATCAAAGACAAAACTCCCAGAATATCATCGTTGTGCTTAATTCCGTCCGTGAAAACGCTGGAGTACACGTAAAGCGGCGACGTCCCGATATCTCCGTAAACTATTCCGATGCTCTGAAACGCCAGACTCAAAACTGCCCACAAGTTTCCTCCTCCATTCTTCAAAACAGAACCGAAAATTTATGAATAACATCTAAAGATGATTCATAATAGAAAATTAGAAATATCAGCCGACCAAATGCAGGCTAATACACCTCCATCGTCCCATTTCAAGTTTCACATTTTGACTTTTAACAGTTGACTTGAAAAATATTTGGTCATTAATATCTTTCATTAAAGATAATTAAAACTTGTAAAAAAAATTGATGTTTTGAAAATACATGTTATAACGAATCTAACAACGCATAAGACGATAGTATTTATACTTATATACCAGTTCAAATTTAGGGTCAAAGCTAGAAAGTTTTGACTAAATGAATATTTAAATTGCAGTTTGAAATGGGACGGGTAATAATTAACTTCGATTATGAAGATGTTTGATGGAATTGTGTTTATAGTTAAAACCAACTTGAAAAAAGTGAAATATCAGCTTCTATTTTTTTAAATGTACTAAAGACTAAGAGCTGGTTAGTTTATAAGAAAAGCATGTTATTAGTTGTGCGTATAAATAAAGTTGACTTATATTTTTTTAACTAAAAAATAACTTCTACTTTAAAGATAAAGGGTGTTTTAGTTATTATTCAAGCTGTTAATAGTATTCAGATTATAAGATAAATGGGTAAAATTCTCTACCAAACACATTCAAGAAAAACAGCTTATAAGATCCAACAGACAGACCAACCCAAAATATTTAGTTTGGCGTAAAGTAATATAGAAGAGTAAAATGCTTAGATGACCCTCAGTTATTTGGAAAGTGCAAATATAACCCTCAATTTTTCAAAAGTGCTAATATACCCATGACTGATTTTCAAAAGTGAGGATATACCCATGGTCGGCCAAAATATGTAAACTTATACCCGGGTAATCCCTTTTTTCCTCATAAATTTTTTGGGTACAACTGCTCGCTTCAATGACTTTGGGTACAGTCGCACTTTCAAAAAACTCAGGGTTATATTTGCACATAACAAAGAATTGAGGGTTATATAAACACTTCCCTCGATAGCTTTTTAACTTCATTTTTCTTAATAAGGAACACTCATTATTAAGGATAACTATTGTGGAGTTTTAAGAACCACTCATTAATAAGGAGTTGCTCCTTATTTATGGAGTGAGTACCTCTTTATTTGTGCAATGTCAACCAACCAATGATTGACATTATATTTTGTATTTATAATTAGTTATCATTTGAAATGAAAAAGAAGTGATTAAGAAGTGTTTTCTATTGTCGATAGTTGGTTCTTACATATTTTTTTTAATCAAAATTTATGATATGTGGGTGCTCTTTAAGCCTACTTTCATTGTGGGTGCTCTTAAAACCCCATTCTCAATCTCGATTTTTACTAAATTAAATAAATTAGATTGAATTGAATTGAAATGAAATAAATTAGAGTGAAATAAATTGAATTTAAATTACATGTGATAAAAATAAAATTGTAATTTAAACACTTCACCAAAAATGTAAGGACGTGGAGTAATTTAACAGTTTTGAATTGTACGAGGCTGAATATGATTGAATATGAGGATAGGCTTTTTATTGGAATTTTTAATTAAAAAAAATTAGAGGTCGTCTACTGAAAGATGGTCATTATATAAGTCATGGAAAAAATTAAAGTTTAGAGTGCAAATTAGAAGAAATGAAAAATAAAATTTTCGAGTTTCATGAATCGAGTTATAAACTTTATAATTACTACACGTTGCATAATAAATTTTTAATATTACAACTAACACATTTTACCTTTTATTATTCTAATTAAACTCCGTCTTTCCATAATCTTATGGGAAAATGATCTTTTAAAGACTTTACCATTTTTTAATGAGTCTGTCTCCTGAAAATGGTTTTTTAATAAGTTATGGAAAGACCAACATTTAAACTGCAGATTAGAAGAAACCAAGATAAAATTTTCGAGTTGCATTAGTCGGTCATAAACTTATAACTACTGTATATTTCATAATAAATTTTAATATTGTATCTGAAACTTTTACCTTTCTAAATTCTAATTCAATTCTGTCTTTCCATATGGTTCGATATTTTCAAGACTTTATCTTTTTTTAATGTTATTATCTATCCAGTATATTTTTTATCCTCTAATTCAGTTTTCACCGATTATTTTACATTTTAAAATACAGATTGTTGAAAAATCAGCAGGCAAAAACCCTCTCTCCGCGTCCCTCTCTCCGTGTCCCTCTCTCTACCCTAAAAACCCAAACCCTAGCTTGTTTACTAGAGAGGCCGCCGATGCTCATCACCGTCGGCGGCTCCCCCCTCCCCCCACATACACCCGTTTTACTATCCTCCCCTCCAGATTAATACCTTGGTATTCTCCGGCGAATCAAAGATTTCTCCTAAGTACTAACAACTACTCCCTCCGTCCCGGAGAAAATGGCACACTTTCTATTTTCGTCCGTCCCAAAGAAAATGGCACAATTCAAAT
>JAULKM010000007.1:2344011-2361866 GCA_032355605.1 Rubia tinctorum
CAACTACACGTTGCATAATAAAACTTTAATATTGCAATAAAGACCTTTTACCTTTTATTATTATAATTAAACCACGTATTTCCATAAGCCAATGGAAAGACCGTCTTTCCCAAGACTTTGCCTTTTAATATTGACATTTTCCCCTTTTGATAAAGTTCATATTAATTGCATCTATTCAATTCACTTTTTACTCCTCTCATACAATTTCATCCACTCATTTTATTTTATTTTAATAAAAAATTCAATTAGTTTGGTGTCAATATTTCTAGGACAAAGTCTTGGGAAAGACAGTCTTTCTGTAGACATATGGAAAGACGGGCTGCATTAAAATTATGAAAAGGTAAAAAGTTTTAGTTGCAATATTAAAAATTTACTATGCAACGTGTAATAGTTAAAAATTTACGAGCAGAGGAAGTAAAAATACCGTAAATAGTACAGAAGTTGCGGCACCTCTTTTACGTAAATAAATAAATTACATGCATAGAAATATAAGTGGAATAAAGAAGAAAGAAAGGGCTCTAATTTTTGTACCTAAGCCTTATTTATTAACCATGGATTTGAGAGGAAGTCCTTCCAGTAAGGTAACACACTACTTGGAGAGAAGAGACAGGAGAGCTTCGGGATCACGAGCTGGAGGGCTGCAAGTAAAGTTCTGGCACACCAGAGCAACTGCCTTTTCTGGCGCAAAATTGTTCTTCGCCATCTGAGCAACATTCGGATTGGCCTCCTCCCAAAACTGAACCTCTTCTGCATCTGTCGGATCAATGTGAATCACCTGCAAAATCACGGATTATGATCGGATTCAGACCCGAGCCAAAGCTCCGAGGTTCACATGTAAGAATTGGGAAACTTACCGTCCTGTTGGGATTGTATGATGCATGAGCAACAGCTAACATTTTGTCCAGTTCCATTGAAGGTTTTTGGCCAACCAAAACAACTTGCTTCTTAGAAGGAACAGAGAGCATGTCTGCTGCGCAGCACATTAATGGCACCGCATATGGTGCATCTGTCAGTCTCGTCTCGAAAACAGCCTGAATTCATATCACAGACAAATGAATACATCTGGAAAGCCATTTTAACTTGAACTTGTATCGAAGTTTCAAAGAATGTGATATACATACCAGAAGATGTTCCGCCTTCCTTTTGTAGTCATCGGATCTGTTTCCAGAAACTAGTGAGGCTAGTCTCACTAGATTAACTGCGGAAACAGAATTTCCTGAGGGTTCTGCTCCATCGTGATCTTCTTTCAGTCGGAGAAGAACTGAAGGATCTTCTCCTGGAGTGTTGAAGTAGCCTCCTCCTCCTTTATCAAGAAAAACCTCGTCCTGTAAGAAGCTCAACACATGAAGGAAACGAGAGAGAAAAAAAAGTTATAATTATGCAGGCTTTTATGCTTCTACCTGGGTTTCTTGAAGTTCCATTGCCCACACCAGCCAAAATATTGGGCTTCCAGCTTCATATAGATCCAATAGACCTGATATTAGAAATGCATAATCATCTAAAAATCCTGGGGCTTTAGATGGACCCTTTCTGAAGCTATGCTGCAACCTGTGGTTCTGTGGGTCATACAGACGTTTCCTGATGAAAGATGCTGCCTTCTCCGCAGCTTCCAAATATTGTTCAGGCTTCATCAAGGAAAAGGCAAGATTATAAAGGAAGTCTTTCAAATAGAAAGAAAACAAAGCTTCAAAGGATGATACAGCCAGCGAATAAGAGACCAAGATACACTACAGAAATTTCATCAAGCACAATAGGAGAACATAGTAAAGAATTTGACCTTAGTCCCCATGACTGGGAAGTGGAACTTCTCTCCCTCAGATTCGCACTTTAAAATCTGGGATGCTCTGGCAAAAGATGAGATTGCAAGGCCATTCCATGATACAATTACCTACCGAAATCCAGAAAAATTATATTCCATAGCAAATAGGGAACAAAATTCATTGCATCTCTCAAAATTTCTTGCAAATATAGCAATACCTTGTCATCTAGATGTGGCCGAGGGCGTTTTGAGCGCTCATGAAAAAGCTTTTCACGGCAGGTTCCTAGTATTTCAAGGTATTTCTCAACAGGTATACCATATTTAGAGGCCATGGCAGATGTGTTGTTTCTCTCAATTAGCACATTCTTACCCTTGAATTCGTCATGGGGATCACTCATGCTTGATAAGTCACAATTTCCTGAAGTTTTTATGTAGTAATGATCCTTAAAAATATTTGCATACTCCCCAACGATTTGTTCAACCTGCAAATTAGTAAGCATTACATGAACACGTGAGCATCAGGAAGTCTTGCCAGATATTTTTTTAAAAAAATTATAAGCTACAAATACTAAGAGTCTCCATTGTTGGTAACTTCTGCATCATAAAGAATCTTCAATTGAAAGCTTATATATCTAGGACATAAGGATGGTATAAAATCAAATAACAGATCACGCTTTCTATATAGTGTACCTCTTCTTTAGTCCAAACATAAAAGGCACCCTCCCTTTTCCTCGAGGCACCCTCAAATTCTGCACTGTCTGCATCCTCTGCTGAAAAGATCTCCCCTTCGGAGCCTGTCATATCTCTCCTCAAATAGTCCAGAATATCCCTAGCTATGCTTGAATAGAAAGCATTTTTCGTTATGGAAAAAACATCCAAGAAAGCATTGGCAAGCTGCCCTTGGTCATATAACATTTTCTCAAAATGTGGAACTGCAAAGTACAACGAATGTATCAGAATTTAGTATTTGGCCCATTATAATGTCCCCAAGACCGATATATGTCGCAAATGAAATCGACCAAGACTGACCGTGCCAACACTCATCAACACTGTATCTATGAAAACCTCCTCCAATATGGTCATGGATTCCCCCCTTTGCCATGCCCTCTAATGTGCCTACAACCATATCGAGAGCTTTCTTTGCTTCACTTTTGTTTTGCGTCTCCAACTTTTTAGAATAATAGAGCATTACCGCAACCTCAACTGGCCTAGGAAACTTTGGTGCAGAACCAAATCCTCCGTACTTAGAATCATAGCTTTCAGATAACTATTCAACAATAAATATAAGACTCAGTTGTCTCAATTACACAGCGAAGAGAACATACAAGTACCACCAGCATATTGAGGAGGCTCACATAAATTGTGGAAAATGAGAAATCTGATAACAGATATTCCACTATAAATTGTCACTCTGGGGATAAAGATTATAAATTGCTTTGTATTAACCAACCAGCACCGCAAAAGTCACGACATGGCCACAAATCACAAAACAGATAGAATACCAACATTTAATAAAATGCAAACCTGAAAAACTTCCATTGCCACCTTAAACCCCCAACCCTGTCATTCCAAAAAGAAACAAAACAAAACAGACAAAAGTAGAATGGGATTCCAACAAATACCCTTTCAGCACAGAGTTGTAAGGCTGTCTGTGAAAGTGCATCTGGCAGTTTCTCTGACCTTGCAGTGGCAGTCAAGGCCTCTGCTAATTGCTCCATTGCAAGAGTCCCACTACTTACAAGCATATCCTTCTTCTCATCCCAAGCTTCTTTAACCTTTCTGAACCAAAAATTTGCCAAGTAAAACAGTTATCGAGCTAAGGAAACCCCGACAAATTCATACTCCCCAATCCCTTTATCCTTCTTATATTTTATGAAAGAAAGGTTCCACAATTCAACGACATAGCCTTTTTCCACTAAGAGAGTTCAGCTATATGGATCACAATTCGCCATCATGTTCGGTCAAGACAAATTGATTTATAATTAAATCTAGCATGGCTTCAGGATCTAACCTCAGCAAGGTTTTGAATCCTGGTCTTCCATATTTATCCTCCGGAGGGAAGTAAGTCCCGCCCATGAATGGCTTCAGATCAGGAGAAAGAAAGACCGACAATGGCCAACCGCCACCACGATACAAAGCTTGCACATATGTCATGTACACCTGCAAAGGCAGCACAAGGGTGAAAGTCCTCAAAAACTAAGACACTAACAAGAAAAGCTAAGGGAATGCAATTTCTAAACGAGACAATTGTCAGTTACCTTGTCAACATCTGGCCGTTCTTCTCGATCAACCTATTGAAAACTACTCCATTACTAACATATAGTGAAGATTCAGAAAAATCATGAGATAGTGCTAAATTTACCTTAATGCTCACGAACCAATCATTGAGCAATTTGGCAACTCCATCGTTTTCGAAGGATTCAACCTCCATAACATGACACCTAATCAAACACACATTATCTAAGCATTCAGATGAACAAATGAATACATTTGTGCGAGTTGAAGGCCGGAAAACTTACCAGTGGCAAGTGCTGTAGCCAACTTTAAACGCAAGAACACCACCATTCATTCAATCAATTCAAGACACCAAAACTAAATTAGGATAGTTACAATCAAAGAAACTTAATCCCTCTATCACACACACAATCAAACGCACCAAAAAATGGAACACGGAGCATAGTAAGGATATTAACTTGATAAGAAGATTGGTACGTCTCTCCTCCTAGCTTCAGCAAATGCTTCTTCACCCCAAGGATACCAATCAACCTTACACAAGCCATGTGAACAACAATCAAATCCAAAAGCAAACCGCTGACAAACCTAATTCCTCTGTATATAATACAAAACAGGTTTTAAAAAAATACAGCTCAATTTCAATAACGAATTATCTTTACCGGATTATGCGCGTGTTGAAGAAGGTACGGGCTGTGTTCCGCTGCCAGACGATTCGTATGTGTCTGCGATTGCTCAGTCATAGCCGAAACCCTACCGAAATGAATTAGGCGAGTGAGACGATTGTTGGTGATGATGTTGAAAGGCTTTACAACCTTGGAACTGGAGTGCCTTCTAGAAGGTGATGAAGAAGAAGCTAAGAGCAGTCTTCTGAGCATACAAATTGGTGTGGAAGAAGAAGATGGTGAATGTGTGAGCTTGATGAGTTTACTGTGAGATTGTGTGTGACAGAGAGAGGATTGGAGAAAAGCTGCCATCTCACGGCGGCGGCGCCACGCATGGAGGGGCGGGAGTTTACAGCGCGCTGACTCGATGGATCTCTTGGTGACACGTGGATAACTAACGACTGACCATTATATAATTGAACTAGGTAATACCCGTGCCGATGCACGAATCTATAAAAAATATATATATTATATTATATTATTTATAGTTCTAATAATTAATAAAATTATGTTATATATTTATATGACAATTGTTGTATTTAGAATAAATTTATATACTAATGTAACAGAAAACACCTATGCTAATGTACAGATTTATAATGAAAATAAATTTATTGCATAATCTATATCTATAATAAGTAATAAATTTTTGTTATATATATATATATGAGAATTACACACGATGCAATATTTAAAGAGTTCGTCTCTTTAAAGACGGTCTTTCCATAAGTCATGGAAAGACCAAGATTTAAAGTGTAAATTAGGAGAAATTAAGATAAAATTTTCGGGTTGTATGAACCGGGTTATAAAATTTATTACTACTACACGTTGCATAATAAAACTTTAATATTGCATCAAAGACCTTTTACGTTTTATTATTATAATTAAACCTCGTCTTTCCATAAATCTATGGAAAGACCGTCTTTCCCAAGACTTTGCCTTTTTAAATTTCAGAATTTCAAACATTCGAATATCAAATTTTAGAACTTTTGAAAAAAAATCTCTCAAAAATAAGTTATACACACCAAGTTATGATCATTCAAACTCGTAATTTTCATTGCATACCTTGATTTTAAAATATTGGTGAAATTACTAATATGTGGATATTGAAGGTTAATTGTTGTTGAACATAACAATACAAAAATATTTGGAAGAAATCGCACCAAAATACATTCTGACCATTACAATTGTTATTTTTGTCTAATAACTTGATTTTTTCAGTATTCGTGAAGTCTGTAATATTCAAACATTACTGTACATTATCAACATCAAAATATAACAACTTTTGAATACATAATATGTAGAGCATATTATATATTGTTTCGATGAAATTAATAATATGTAGATATTAAGTTACATTACTGTATAACATGAAAAGGTAGGAACTTTCAAAAAAACCACCCCAAAAAACGTTCTACACCCCCATTTATGATCATTCGAATTGTCTTTTCTTGTCTAATGGGTTGAATATTTTGGTTTCCCGAACTCACTTATATGCGGGTACATTACTGTAGAGTACGAAAAAATAACAACTTCTAAAAACAGAATCTCGCCACAATACATTGTACACGCCTATTGATGGACTAAAATTTTCGGTTTGGGTGAGGTAACTAATATGTAGGAATAGAATTTGTGAAAATATAAGTATCTATTGATGGACTGGAATTTTTTACTTTGCTGAGAGATAGAGAAGGTACATTATTGTAGAACGTGAAAATATAAGAACTTTTAAAAAAAGAATTGCCCCAAATACACTCTACAAACCAATTTATGGCCACTTGAAACTTTATCTTCATTCATGGTTTCAATTTTTCAGTTTTGGTGACGTCACTTATATGCAGATATTGAATTGCCCCGAAATACATTATGCGCACCAAGTTATAACCATTCGAATCGTAATTTTATTTGACTGATTGAATTTATGTCCATTCGAATCGTCAGTTTTATTTGACTGATTGAATTTATGTCCATTCGAATCGTCAGTTTTATTTGACTGATTGACTTTCGGCGATATGATGAATTTACTAATTAGCAAAAACTTAGTTAATGGTTTGTTTTGTTTTCGTCAAACGCATAAAAAGAAATCCAACCAATTGGGCTTAATCCTATTGGCCAATTATAAATTATCCAAAACAGAGGGGAAACCAAACCCTACCTTCACATTCAAAATTTCCAAATCAAACCCTTCCATTTTCCTCTTCCCGACGCCGACAAAATCGATCTGCTGCACCGCACTGCCGCCTCACCTCCGATGCTACTGAACTCGCAAAGACAGAGTCATGCATGGCTGCATCAATTTGGGACTATTTATTTTCTATGATGGACGGCCGGGTACGTAGAATGGGAATCCATGGATCATACATGCATCAATTTGCTACTAAACCTCCCTTGTTTTTCCCATTCTCCAACCATAACTATTTATTCCTTCAAATGGTAATATTTTGTGTTTTTTTTTCTTTTTTCAGTTATGAATGGCAATTCAGAGTTTGAGTTTGTGTAAAAAAATAGTTTCAGAGTATGTGTTTTTGGTAATATCTTCATTATTTAAGCGGATTTTGTTTGAAATGTCGAATTAAGTGTTCAGCGAGAAATCGATCTAAAATATTATCTTAGCACCGAGTTATGACAATTCGAATTTTCATTTTCATTTTCATTTGATGGCTTAAATTTCGGTGATTTATAAAGTTACTAACTAGTACATACGGAAGGTACCATATTGTAGATCATGAAAATATAAGAAAAAATTTCAAAAACGAATGTGTCAAAAATATTATCTAAGCACCAAATTATGACCATTCCAATATTCATTTTCATTTGATGAGTTAAAATTCGGAGATATGAAGAAATTACTAATTACAAAACATCGAAAATACCATATTGTAGATAATTAAAACATAAGAACTTTTCAAAAAATAATCAATCCAAAGTATGATCTGACCACCGAGTTATGACCATTTGAATCTTCATTTTAATTTGATTGGTTAAATTTCAAGGATATGATGAAATTACTAATTAGCATACACAGAAGGTAACATATTGCGAAGAATGAAATTATAAGAACTTTTCAAAAAGGAATCGGTCCAAAATATGGTCTCAGCACCGAGTTATGACCATTCTAATCGTCATTTTCATTCGATGGGTTAAATTTCGGGGATATATGAAATTAATAATTAGCAAACGCGAAATATACCATATATGTAGAGCATGAAAATATAGGAACTTTTCAAAAAGGAATATGTCCAAAATATGAACTAACCACCGAGTTATGACCATTCGAATGTTCATTTTCATTTGAAGAGTAAAATTTTGAGGATATGCTGAAATTACTAACTAGAAAACAAGGAAGGTACAATATTGCAGATTGTGAAAATATATGAACTTTTCAAAAAGGAATCAGTCCAAAATATTATTTGGGCACCAAGTTATGACCATTCGAATTTTCATTTTCATTTTCATTTGATGGGTTAAATTTTTGGGATATATTAAGTTGCAAACTAACAAATACGTAAGACACCATACTGTAGAGCATGAACATATAACAACTTTTAAAAAGGGAATCAGTCCAAAATTTAACCTGAGCACCGAGTAATGACCAATCGAATCTTCATTTTCACTTGATAGGTTAAATTTGAGGAACGTATAAAGTTACTAACTACAAAATACAAAAGGTACCATATTGTAGAGCATGAAATTATTAGAACTTTGCAAAAAGAAATCGGTCCAAAATATTATTTAATAACCGAATTATGATTATTCGAATCCTTATTTTCATTTGTTGGGTTGAAACTCGGGATTATGAAGAAGTTACTGATTAGAAAACATGGAAAATACCATATTCTATATCATTAAAATACAAGAACTTTGCAAATAAATAATCGATCTAAAATATGATTTGAGCGCCGAGTTATGACCGTTCGAATTTTCATTTTCATTTGATGGGTTAAATTTCGGGGATATGATGAAGTTACTAATTACCAAATAAGGAAGGTAAAATGTTGTAGATTTTGAAAATATAAGAACTTTTCAAAAAGGAATTTGCCCAAAATATAATTTGAGCACCAAGTTATGACCATTCGAATCTTCGTTTCCATTCGATGGGTGAAATTTTGGGGATATATAGAGTAACTAATTAGCAAACACGGAAGGTACCATATTGTAGAGTATGATAATATAATAACTTTTTAAAAAGGAATCAATCCAAAGTATGATCAGAGCACTGAATTATGACCATTCGAATCGCCATTTTCATTTGATGGGTTGAATTTCGGGGACATCATGAAGTTACTAATTAGCATACACGAAAGGTAACATATTGCGGAGCATGAAAATATAAGAACTTTTCAAAATGGAATCGGTCCAAAATATGATCTCAACCGAGTTATGACCATTCGAATCTTCAATTTCATTCGATAGGTTAAATTTTAGGGATATATGAAGTTACTAATTAGCAAACACGGAATATACCATATTGTAGAACATGGGAACTTTTTATAAAGGAATTGGTCTAAAATATGAACTAAACACCGAGTTATGACCATTTGAATGTTCATTTGCATTTGATAGATTAAATTTCGAGAATATGATGAAATTACTAATTACCAAACACGGAATGTACAATATTGTAAATTATGAAAATATAAGAACTTTTCAAAAAAAAAAATCAGTCCTAAATATGATTTGTACACCAAGTTATGACCATTCGAATGTTAATTTCAATTTGATGGGTTAAATTTTGGGGATATATGAAATTACTAACTAACAAGTACGGATGGTACCATACTGTAGAACATGAAAATATAAGAACTTTTCAAAAAACAAAATCGCTCCAAAATATGATCGAGCACCAAGTTATGACCTTTTCAAATCTTTATTTTCACTTGACGAGTTAAATTTCGAGGATACTTGAAGTAACTAATTAGCTAACACGGAAGGTACCATATTCTAGAACATAAAAATATAATAATTTTTCAAAAAGGAATCAGTCCAATATATGATCTGAGCACTAAATTATGACCATTCGAATCTTGATTTTCATTTGATGGGTTCAATTTCTGGGACATATGAAGTTACTAATTAGGAAACACGGAAGATACCATATTGTAGAGATTGAAAATATAAGAACTGTTCAATAAGTAATCGGTCCAAATAAGATCTTAGAACCGAATTATGACCATTCGAATCTTCATTTTCATTTTATGGGTTAAATTTTGTGATATATGAAGCAACTAATCAGAAAAAACGGAAGATATCATATTGTAGAGCATGAAAATATAAGAGCTTTTCAAAAAGGAATTGGCCCAAAATATGATAAGAGCACCAAATTATGACCATTCTAATCTTCATTTTAATTTGATGGGTTAAATTTCTATGATACATGAAGTTACTAATTAGCAAACACTGAAGATGTCATATATTATATCTTGAAAATATAAGAACTTTCCAAAAAAGAAATCGGTCCAAAATACGATATGGGCACCAAGTTCTGACCATTCGAATATTTATTTTTATTTGATGGGTTCAATTTCGGGGATATATGAAGTTACTAATTAGCAAACACAGAGAATACCATATTGTATAGCATGAAAATATAAGATTTTTTCAAAAAGAAATCAATACAAAATATGATATGAGCACTAAGTTGCGACCATCCCAATCTTGATTTTCATTTGATGACTAAAATTTTGGAGAGATAAGAAGTTACTAATAAGCAAACACGGAAGATACCACATTGTAGAGCATGAAAATACTAGCACTTTTCAAAATGTAATTGGTTCAAAACATGATATGAGCACCAAGTTATGACCATCTGAATCATCATTTTCATTTGATGGGTTAAATTTCGGAGATGTAAGAAGTTACTAATAAGCAAACACAAAATATACCATATTGTAGAGCATGAAAATATATGAACTTTTTAAAAGGAATCGGTCCAAAATATGATCTGAGCATCAAGTTACGACCATCCGAAACTTCATTTTCATTTGATGGGTTAAATTTTGAAGATATAAGAAGTTACTAATAAGCAAACACGAAATATACCATATTGTAGAGCTTGCAAATATAACAACTTCAAAAAAAATCGGTCCAAAATATGATCTTAGCACCAAGTTATGACCTTTCAAATTTTCGTTTTAATTTGATAGGTTCAATTTTGGGATATACGAAGTTACTAATTAGCAAATTGTAGGAGGGTACCAAATTGTAGAATTTTAAAATATAATATCTTTTCAAATAGGAATTGGGCCAAAATATGGCCTAGAGACCAAGTTAACACCATTCGAATCTTCATTTTCATTTCATGCGTTAAATTTTGGCGATATATGAAGCTATTAATTAACAAACAAAAAAAAGGTACTATATTGTTGAACATGAAAATATAGTACATTTTCAAAAAAAATCGGTTCAAAATATGATCTGAGCACCAAGTTATGACTCGAAACTTCATTTTCATTTGACGGGTTAAATTTTGGGGATATATGAAGTTTATAATTAGCAAACACGGAAGATACCATATTGCAGTGCATAAAAATATACTAACTTTTCAAAAAGGAATCTGTCCAAAATATTATCTGAGCACCAAGTTATGGCCATTCAAATCTTCATTTTCATTTGATGGGTTAAATTTTGGAGAGATATGAAGTTACTAATTAGAAAACACATAAGATACCATATTTTAGGGCTTGAAAATATAAGAACTTTTCAAAAAAGGATAGGTCCAAAATATGATATGAGCACCAACTTATGACCCTTCGAATATTCATTTTCATTTCATGGGTTAAATTTCGGGGATACGTAAAGTTACTAATTGGAAAACACGGAAGATACCATATCATATAGCTTGAAAATATAAGAACAATTCAAATAGGATTCGAACCAAAATATGATTTGAGCACAAAGTTATTGCCATTCGAAATGAGTTAAATTTCGAGGATATCTGAACTCAATAATTAGCAAACATAGAAGATACCATATTTTAGAGCATGAAAATATAAAAACTTCTCAAAATGGAATCGGTCCAAAATATGATATGAGCACCAAGTTACGACCATTCAAATCTTCATTTCATTTGATGGGTTAAATTTTGGGGATATATGGAGTTACTAATTAGCAAATAGGGAAGATACTATATTGTAGAGCATGAAAATAATAGAATTTTTCAAAAAATACTCGCTCCAAAATATGATCTAGCACCAAATTATGACCTTTTTCGAATCTTCATTTCACTGTATGGGTTAATTTCTGAGGATATATGAAGTAACCAATTAGCAAATAGGGAAGATACGATATTGTAGAGCATGAAAATATAAGAACTTTTCAAAAAAGAATCGCTCCAAAATATGCCTGACACCAAGTTACGACCATTTGAATCTTCATTTTCACTTTATGGGTTAAAATTTGGGGACACTTGAACCAACTAATTAGCTAACACGGAAGGTACCATATTATAGAACATGAAAATATAATAACTTTTCAAAAAGGAATCAGTCAAATATATGATCTGAGCACCAAGTTATGACCATTTGAATCTTCATTTTCATATGATGGGTTAAATTTTAGGGATATATGAAGTCACTAATTAGTAAACACGGAAGATACCACATTGTAGAGCTTGAAAATATAAGAACTTTTAAAAAAGAAATCGGTCTGAAATATGATATGAGCACAAAGTTATAACCATTCTAATTTTCATTTCTATTTTAAGGGTTAAATTTTGGTGATATATGAAGGTACTAATTAGCAAACACGGAAGATACCATATATTACATCTTGAAAATATAAGAGCTTTTAAAAAAGAAATCGGTCCAAAATACGAGATGTGCACCAAGTTCTGACCATTCGAATCTTCATTTTTTATTTGATGGGTTAAATTTTGGGAATATATGAAGTTACTAATTAGCAAACATAGAAGACACCATATTGTAGATCATGAAAATATAAGAATTTTTCGACAAGGAATCTGTCCAAAAATATAATCTGAGCCAAGAGTTTTGGACTATTTGAATCTTCATTTTTATTTGATGGGTTAAATTTTGTGGATATATGAACCTACTAATTAGCAAACACAGAAGACACCATATTGTAGATCATGAAAATATAAGAATTTTTTGAAAAAGAATATGTCCAAAATATGATCTGAGCACCAAGTTTTGAACCATTCGAATTTTCATTTTCATATGATGAAGTAACTTCATATTTCGCAGATATATGAAGTTACTAATTAGCAAACACGGAAGATACCATATTTTAAAGCATGAAAATATAATAACTTTTCAAAAAGGAATCGGTCTAAAATATTATCTGAGAACAAAGTTATGACCATTCGAATCTTCATTTTCATTTGATGGGTTAAATTTTGGGGATGTATGAAGTTACTAATTAGCAAACACGGAAGATACCATATTGTTAGGGGTGAGAACGAACACGCACGTTCTTGAACAAGCTCGGGATCGGCTCGGTTGTAGAACGGATCGTGATCGTTCATATATTAAATGAACGAACACGAACAAAATTTTAGGATCGATTAATAAACAAACATAAACGAACATAATGTTGATCGGCTCGTTTATGTTCACGAACAACTCGATAAGAAGCTCGATTATGACTCGATTAGATCTTGTCTAAAGTATGTAATAACTAATATTAAGTGGTACCTTAAATATCATGTATTTAATTTTACTAACTAATAAGTGGGAAAAACTTATAATTTTGATAAACTTATAATTATCAAAATATGGTGGGAGTTTTAAAAGAAGCATAGAGTTTGGAGGACCTTTGTGCAAATTCCCTAACTACCTAACCCTACCCTTTTAACCCACTCAATTATCACTTTTCTCTTCCTCTGCTTTCAGCTCACGTCCGCCACCCCCTAAACTCCCTCCGCCAATTTTCAAAGATCTACCTGCCTCCGGCCTTCCGCCTATCTCCAGCTGCGCGCTCCAGATGTGAGTGTAATCACTTTTCCGGATGTGAACTTAAGGTCAACTTCTCCTTCGCCTTTAATGAGAGCAGTTGCTGAATTTCCCTTGTAAACTACAGCACTTGGATCATCCACACCTTGCAAGTTCTTGAAGAAACTCTTATCCTCGCATATGTGATTAGTGGCACCCGAATCAATCAACCAACCAAAGTCTTCATCAACAATGTTAATTTCTGAAATAATGGTTACAAGAGGCTTATCATCATTGCCTCCATGCAAAGAGTTATGACCTTTGTTCTTGAGAAGTCTACATTTATGCCTGTAGTGTCCATCCTTTTTGCAATGATAGCACTTTCCTTTCTTCTTCTTGTTTGTATAGTTGCCATGACCACCATTATAAGCCCTTTTCTTTGACTTACTACTTTGGTCTTCTTCAATCACATTTATTTTGTGATTGGTTCCTTTCCTTTGTAATCCTCTTTCAATTGAGAATTTTCTCGCACTCTCAATTCTTCCTCAACACGAAGAATTAGCCAAACCCTCAAGAGAAATATCTTCCTTTTTATGTTTGAGAATGTGTCCCCTATAGATTTCGTCATCATTCTCTCATTTTTGCTTCTGACGGAGATCCTCCAATGTTTCTTCTTCTGTATTGACACTTGGTTTGGTCGTAGTGAGAACATAGGACACCTTCAAAGCCGCCAAGAGAAAATAAACTCTCTTCTTCCAACGAATGAAGTTCCCACCATCAAACCTATCAAGTTTGACAATGTTTGTTGCTAGATCCTTCACCTTGCTTGCCATTGTGGTCAAGAGAAACTAAAGCCTTAAGATTGTTGGGTAAATTTCTGGTCTAAGACAAAGGCAAGTAGAAGGAAAATGTAGGAGAGTAGAATAAAATGAATAAATATAAAAGACAACCTTCAAGTCGTGTATTACACTTTCCTTAAGGCTTTATTTGTTCTGTATCTTTTGTGTTCATATGATACAGAACAAATATCCTCTAAGATAAAATGAAGTTTTGTTGACAATAGTTTGTACTAACTACTTCAACACTGAAAACAAAAAGAAGAAGAGCAGAATGGTTTCTTATGAATGAGTGATTTTTTCCTGCAACAAAACTCCACCCTTCTGACCTCTATTTATAAAGCTAAATGGTCTTCCCAATAGACACAACGATTGACGATGAAGAGTCATATATCCTGGAGTTGCACCCTTTGAGATTGTTTGAATGATTGATCACATCATTTGCTGAATAGTGACTTGTATCTTTTCAATAAATAAGAAAATATCAACACTGTGGTGGTGCTCGCTACCGGCACCATCGCCGGGATTCTAGCTAGCCACGGTGGTTATCCGGTTGCTTCGTGGGCACATGAGACTAGAGATGCTTAATAATCTAGAGATGGCATGCTTCTGTGCATCTATCTATGAAGGTTACTGATACTGCTGTTGAAACATTTTAGTTACAAACAGTTAGTGGAGCACCAGGACTGAAAATGGAGGATGTGATAGCGGAGAATCCTCCACCTTCAAGGTTTCTCTTAGGAGATGTTAACATATTTACTCTTCCAGCACTAAAGGGTCTTATTTTTCAATTTTATTTTTTAAAATGCTTCACTGCTTCTTTTCAAATATAGTCGCCGGGATTCTAGCTAGCGATGGTGGTTCTCCGGTCGCGTCTAATTTGGGGTGCCACGGTTTGGGGATGGTTGTGGCGTTGTTTCTTTTATTAGGCTCTCTTTAATTACGAGTAATGGTGAATCCGACGGGGAGGGGAAAGGGAGGGGTATTTTTGTTATTTCATTTCTTGTTATTGTCGGAATTTAATGGGTCAAACGCCGGAATTATGGAGTTTGGCTATAATGGTACAATTTTTTTGAAAGTTAGGATTAGATTGACACATACAATAATTAGTTATGGTTAAATTGACACTCTATGAGATTACAGAGTTTTATAACTTATATTGACACTTTCAACCTAAATATTGAAACTGGTGGACTTGATTTGGTAAATTGAAAGAGATTCATTATAAAATCATGGACTATATCACAAAGTTTCCAATATTTGCAACATTGCATAAAATGCTCACAACTATCAATATTTGAAAACGTTTAAAGAGAAAGGGAAGGGAGCCAACAAACCAAATGACCCTAAATATTACTTGAGAAATTCAAACATCAAAATATGATCCAAACAAAAATACATTTCGCACACGAATCTTGATGATAAAATGTACCCATGTATCTACTCATGGTGATGCAATAGTGGTATGGATTAGCCCTCTCATTCCAAGCTTGGAATAAAACCTTCTTGTCCTAAAGAAAAGTGCAAGAGCAACCAGAGATCCCAACACACTCACACAAGCTAAGATGAAGAAAGACAACATGAAGCAGTACTTTCCATAGCAGGAAACATCTCCACCTTCTGCAGCATTCTTATCATAAATGTATCCAACCACTCTAACCGAAAGAATGTAGGATCCAACAGGGCTCGCCGCGGCAATGGTATTGAAGACGGTACCCATATGCCTCAACCCGAAGATCTCAGAAGTTATCGTAGGCATCAACGACCATTGCGAACCATAGAACACGCCAACCATAATCGATCCCACGTATAAATTTCCCTCAAAACCCGACGCGATGATCACATGGCCAGCAGCCATGCCTGCCTGAGCAATAGCTATCAGCAAAGGCCTCCCCCAACCTTTTCCGTGCAGCAAAACATCAGAAACATAGCCACCACCGAATCGGCCGAGGAAATTCCATACACTCCACAAGGAAACCAACGTGCTTCGCGCATTCGCAGTGTAACCAAGAGACTGGCCTATTTGGCTGATGTTGTTAACCGTTGCCATTCCCGAACCCATGCCACATATCATTGCAATAAACAACAGCCAGAAGTTCAGAGTTCTCATAGCTTGAAACAGGTTCAACTCTGTCCCGACATCAATCAAGTCTTTGTCAGAACTGGAACTGAAACTACTCGCAGAGGAAATGTCTGCGTACATCTTACCATCTCCAGATGATTTCATCAGTGGCTCTTTTTCATCGAGGTTCAGCGCGCAATCATCTTTAGCCTTGCTAGCAACATGGAAGGGGGAGGAGAGCAGAACAAGGAGGACTGAAAAGGTGGGGATTCTTAACCACATTGGCAAAGGGACTGTGTTTTCGAGAATGATGAGGATCATGATGTATGCAGCAGTTAAGAGCGATACGAGGGAGAAACCGTTCAGGAATTTTTCCTCATTTTTGGTGTTTGATGCATCGAATTTCACAAGCAGCATTAGTGACAAGGAGACTATAGTTGGGAGAAATGCGAGCATCAACAAGAAAGTGGTGGGATTGCCTTGAAATACAGTGTTGTGAACTTGTATCAGCACAGCACCACTTAAACCTAGGCATCCCTGGCCAAATAAGAATGAGAGAATGAATATCTATTCTAATTCTAAAATTATGGTGAATAATATTGTTTTGAGTGATTTTATCAATTTTATTTGCATTTAATTTTAGAGTTCCTCTTTTGAAAGACGGTCGTTACATAAGTTAGGCAAATACCAAGGTTTAAACTGTACTCTCTCCGTTTCTTTATAAGTGTCACCATAGATTTAGGTGCTTGGATTTAGGTGAAGAAAATGAGTGGATGAAATTGAATGTAGAATGTAAAAAGTAGAATGAGTTGATGAAATTGAAGGAATCTTACAAAAAATAGAAAGTGTGTCAATATAAAAGAAACAACCAAAAAAGGAAAGCGTGCCAATAATAAAGAAACAGAGGGAGTAATTTAGAAAAAATAAGTAATTTTTTTGGGTATATTCAGTGCACGTTACATAATATATTTTTAATATTAAAACTAAAACCTTTTACAATTCTATATTTATAATTCAACCTCGTCTTTCCATATGACTATGGAAAGACGATTTTTCCCAAGACTTTGCATTAATTTTAAATGACAACATTTAAAATATCAATTAACCAAAATAAAGTCTCAGGAAATGCGGCTTTTCTATAAACTTATGGACAGTTCACGGTGGTTTTAGTTTAAATGTTATAATTTTTTATAAAATTTAATATATTGTATTTTAAAATTTAAAACAAGTAATATTATTTGTTTGAATGTGAAAATATAAAAAAAAAATTATAAAAAAAATTTCTAAATTTAGTACTCCCTCCATTTTTCTATTTTTAGCACCATAGGTTTAGATTCTTGGATTTAGGTGAAGAAAATGAGAGGATGAAATTGAATGTAGAAAGTAAAAAGTAGAATGAGTGGATGAAATTGA
>JAULKM010000007.1:2399728-2430479 GCA_032355605.1 Rubia tinctorum
GAACATAACCCTTGAATGTTTGATCAAGACGTGGAATGTCTTCATTTATGGTGGTAGTCGTACCCTGATCTCCATCAACTTATGAAGATAACAATATCTGTTAAAAGCAATGATAAAAAATAAGCAACCATGAATGCTACACCCCTGACCTTACCATTCTCATTTCTGATTTCTGCTAAAAGAGAAATTTGACAATTTTTTACATGCATATTTTTATTTTTTTACTAGTTCATTCACCTGTGTGTCTTTTTTGACATGCTTTTTCTTTATTTTAGAAGGCTCGTTTTGGAGGTAATTGTTCCCTCTAAAATTGAAGACCCCCACCGAAAAAGAAAGAAAAATTAAGTGTTAAAATAACTCTAACTTTAGGATAAAAGTGTCAATATAACCCTTCAAAATGAGAAAGTGCCAAAATAACCCCAATTTTATGATAAAATGTGCAGTTATAACCTTTTGTCACTATTCCAGCGTTGGATCATCAATTTGGGTGCTGACCAGACCTGAAATGATAAATATAACCTTTCTCCCATAATTTGAAAATGGGCAAAATGAGAATTTAGCTTATGGGGACAAGGGTATTTTCATAATTTCAGGTTTGGTCAACACTCAAATTGATGACTCAATGCTCGAATAATGACAAAATGTTATAACTGCACATTTTATCATAAAGTTAGGGTTATTTTGGCTCTTTCTCATTTTGCAAGATTATATTGACACTTTCAACCCAAAATTAGGGTTAGAAATTGAAAAATCCCAAAATAGAATTGCAGAATAGTGACGCACAATTCATATGAAGACGAACAATGATTGAAAATGAACACTACTCCCCCTGTCCCTATTGAACCTGCATAGAGAGAGTCTTGAAGTATTTTTTGGGTCCATATTTAATAATAAAAAGAGCTGCATGTCCCACAATTTTGAAGGGCAAATCTGACTTTCTTGAACATTGGAGGTTCCCACTCTTATTAGGTGTTCAGCAATTCTAATTGGAGTTAAAACTCAAAAATATTTTGGCGGGATTACAATGACACAACAGAAATGAAAGGCTCACATTTACTGAAAAATACATTGAATAGTGTGTATGTACAGTACAAATGAAAAAATGCATTACTCATAAAAGCAAAAATACATCCGCTTTCTCTATTCAATTCTCTATCCATACTCCTTTTCATTCAATACTCCCCAACTGTATTCCATCATAATGTGAGTGGAATTTAATTTTTTTTTGCCCTCAGAATTCTATAAAGAGTTCTCATCGATCCCTATCGTTGATCCTTTTGGACGCGATTGCTCTATGTACTATCTAGTTCTCCCTTCATCACGGGGCTAGTTGGGGAGGAGGTTGAAGATGAAGGAGAAGAATCTAACAAACAAGGAACGACAACATGTGTGGGAGTTCTTGTTAGCCAACCGAAATGGTGGCAAAATTGTGCATCACAAGCGACTCAAGGCTGCTGCTCTATTTCAGGTCTCCATACGAACCATCAACACAATATAGGTAAGGGCAAAGAGGCAGCTGTTGCTGGGTAAATGTCTGGACATGAGGACTCTGAAAATGGGTCATGCGAATAAGAGGAAGAAAGATATTAACATGGAAGCTTTGAAGACATTACCAGCCAACAAGAGGAGAATAGTTCGAGACACTGTTGTAGGTCTAGGCATCGGAAAAAGTACAGTACAAAGAGCAGTGGAAACAAATGTAATAAAAAGCCACATTAATAGCATCAAACCAGCCCTCACAAGTAAGAATAAAATCCAAAGGTTGCATTTTGTGCTTTCAAAGTTAGATTATAATTTCAAGCCGATGGATAATGTGGTGCATATAGATGAAAAATGGTTTTATTTGACAAAGCCCAATGTTAGGTATCTTTTAGCCCCCGATGAAGTTGAACCCTCGTGGACATGTAAACACAAAGCCCACACCCCTAAACTGATGTTCATTTGTGCTGTTAGTGGACCAATATATGGCCTAGGGGGAGAACTTTTATTTGATGGTAAGATTGGTGTTTTCCCATTTGTTGATAAAGTTGCAGCAAAAAAGAGAGTAAAAATAGACCTGCTGGAACTATTGAATTAAAGCCAACTGAAAGCATAACTAGGGATGTCACCAAAGCCAAGATTATAAATGAAATTATCCCAGCTATCAAAGCCAAATGGCCTATCTACCTATCCAAGGTCATAAACATCCAGCAAGATAATGCTAAGCCACATTTTAATAATAATGATCCTGCATTTCGGTTTGCAGCCTCATCAGACGGCTTTAACATCAATTTAGTCAGTCAACCACCTAGATCCCCTGACCTCAACATCCTAGACCTAGGGTTTTTTAACTCTATTCAAACTTTGCTACATGAGACAGTGGCTACTGATTTGGAAGGGTTACTTGAAGCTGTTTATGGTGCATTTGAGAGGGAACAAGCTGAAACTCTGAACAAAGTGTTCCTCACACATCAGGCATCGATGCTGGAAATTTTAAAGGTTCGCGGAGGTAATGATTATAAAATGCCACACATGGGAAAAGACTCACTAATCATGAGGGGTGACCTACCAAGGTTACTAACAGCTGAACAAGGGGTAGTGCAAGGATGTATTCAACATCTGAGGGGGGTTGGAGAGCCATCAAATATGCAATTCAGGTTGGGTTTAACAGAGGATGAAGATTGATCAAGTGAAAAATAGGACGGAATTTATTTGGTGGGTTGTGTATTTTTGCACTTTCTTAAAACAGGGAAATATGTCGCTTTTGTATGTATGACATGTTCTATGTACAACCTAATCTAAGTTAAGGTCCTCAAATTTTGTTTTATGTAGTGTGTACCAGTAATTTTATGTAATGTGTACCAGTTTAGATGCTAGCATTAGTCTCATGTTTTTGTTTCTTAAGAATGAGCCAACCCTCTACTTCAAACTGGCCAATTTTTTGCTAAACAAAGATTCACACGTAAAATTAAATTATATTTGTAAGCCATCGATCCTTGAATATGTCTACAAAACAGTAGTATTGATTCAGACATCCCAAATTATTTACCTCTTTCGCTCTTGAAGAAGACGGAATTGAAGCCGAATCAACAACGGCAAGTTCCTCCACTAAAAGATGCTTCTGTACTTTTAGAATCACTCAAGCTTGTAGAGTATAAAAACTGCTTCCTAGCAGGCTGCCGTCTATTGCTTTCATATGTTTACAATTGTCCTTTTATAGTCCTCAAATATGCCCCTAATGATTCTTGCAGGAGAAAAGAAATGCAAGAGTTAAAAACCCATCAATTAGATGATCCAGCTAGCATGAGATGGTAGGAAATGGAGACAGCAAACTTGGAAGGAAAAGGAAACAAACAAAAAGAGACAATCATATCTCATTCAGTTAAGAAACATGGAAATAAATCAGATCCCTGATTCATGTCAGGTCCAAAACACAAGGTAAAGACAGAATATCTCTCTCATATAATAGTCAAGCCAATTAAGTACACAAAAAATAGTAAAACAAGAAAAAATACACAAGGAAATGGCAATTCATAGAAACTGAACATACCGGAAAGGATAAGTCAAGCAGTGCCGTTTAATTGCTTGAAAGTTTTGTAAACAGAAGGCCACCAGGATGGGACTGGAAATGGAAGTGTTGGCATATGAAATAGAAACATCAATACATGAAATGACTCAGGAATTCTGATAAAGACATGAAAAACACTTACTCTCTCCTTTCGATTCTCTGTCTAAAGTTTGCAAGAACACCAATTTTTGAATCACCGTTTCCTTAACAATCCAGCACTACATTGCCCTTGCAACCAAGTCCTGGACCCTTGCAATGCAAGTTGCTACTCCTGAATCTACACAGAACCAAAATACCTTAAAGAATACACAGACAACTTCAGATGAGCCAACACTCCAAACCATTCAAACCTATAAATGCTGATGAAATTGGTGAAATTTTTCCCGTGGTAGCACATTCACAGTACCAACATACTTCACTCGATCACCTTCACATGAGAAGAAAATCCTACTCTAAGAATTTAAAAGACTACAGACGTGATCGATTGAACGCCAAGCGTAATGAGAATCCTACTCTAAATACCTTGCTTAAATGTGTAAGTTTTTTATGATGCAGTAGACGCTTTCTGCTTCGGCTGTGTCTGTGAACTAATTTTTGAACCCCCGGTTATCTCTGCCTCAACACTCGAAGACGGATTCCTAACTTGTAAAGCAGTACTCCGTTTATTGGAGACACTAGCTTTATCAGGCCTGGACCCTTCTTTCACAGGATCAGTTTCCTTCGTTGATCCCTGGATTGAACTTATAACAGTTTAAGAACCTGGTAGAAAATTAAATAAACAAGACTACTCAAGTGAAAATGTTTGTTACTTACACCAGGCAACGTAAGTGAATCAACAATGAGCAATTTGGCACCAAAATATTTAGCCAGAGATTTGACTAGTGTCTCCTGATAAATGTCGGATCCTGCCAGAAATTATGCAGGAGATATATCAATGTGTCCATAAAATGGAATTCGAAGAGCCAATTTTCTAACAGCAAAGAAGGTAGTCTACCTGCCGGACCCGATAATAATATTCGGGGGCACACAGTAGGGAGATCTGCAGTGAACTTGGAAAACTTGTTACACTTCAAAGGTATGTAGGTAGAAGTAATTAGAACATTCTTTGTAGTGTCACTGTCATAAACCACAAAAAAATGATTTAGCATACATTGAACCACAAGGAAAAACCATGCAAAAGAAGATTTAATTAAACAAATTGAATGAAGAAGATGATCTATGAGAAGTAAAATAAATAAGGTCAAACTAAATTGAAATGTCTTATAGTATATGAGGCTCGAAAACTGCTATGTTTACTAGCTCCAAGTTTTTCTTTCATAAATGCTGTGTACAAGCAATACGACACCACATTATGAATAACATGTATAGCGGAACAAATTTCATTGCCAAGGCAGCCATTTGGTCATTTACCGACATATAAATTGTGTCATAAGTTCATAACACACAAAATCTGTCTTAATTTTCTTTACCCTGGGGTTTTAACATAATTGGTACGCAATTTGCATAATGATTAGGTATATAGTAGTGCCTACTAAACCAAGATATCTCTGAAGGACCACAAGCAATTACTGCCAAATCAAAAGGGTTAACTATGCTATATATTTAGTATAACAGGGGCAGCTCCAAAAGCTGTCCCCTATTAACTTAATAGCCTCTGCCGCAAAATCAATCATAGATGAAACTCCCAGTAAGACTAATAAAAGATGAGACAAAAATAATCCGAAACATTGAGCTCAATTTATTACCTCAAATAATATGGAAAATTCTCAAATGAGACTTCGATACCGTTGGGATCGACTATCCTTTGCTGCAACAGATCTTTAAATACTTGTCGCCTCGTTGATGGCAAAGATGGAGGTTCAAAATCCCGGATTCCCATACGCTCCTTAGCAAGTTTACCAAAGCCACCACTTATATCAAAATCAGGAGTATTCTGTTGTGCAATAAGCCTGAGTAGTGAGCTTATATTTTCTGATGCTGCTGCTGCCTTCCCAACTTCTGGATCCACAGGATCTATTCCAAGGAAGTCAAATTTCAACTTCTTATCAGCTGCTTTTGACGATGGATCATTTGTCTTGTCTACCAAGTCAGGACTATTGTTGTCATCGGCAATGTCTTTCATTTCAGCATCAATGGCATTTATTTCAGCATCAATGGCATGAGTATCTAACAGCTCACATTCAGGAGGAATTGTAGGCATCTCTGGAACATGTCCATCATCATTATTTGCAGATGAAGGTTGAACAGGAGATAACTCTTTTTTGGGATTGGATAAAGATGCTAGGGTAGATGCCACTGCAACAGTAGATGAATCCCCTGACCTGGTCTCCCAATGCAGGCCTTTCATTGGCCCATCTTGGGATTCTAATATGTTGACAGGTGGCAGAACCCCAGAACCAGATGCATCATCATTATTGAGCTGCTGGAAAATCTGATCTCATGTTAAGAAGAAACAAAACTTTTCTGTTATCGATAACTGGAAATTTTAGAGAAAGAGAAACCTTAATGCAGAAACAGATATTCACAGGCATTGCTGGAAACTAATTTTGGGGAAAAAGAAGAGGTACATCAAGAAAACAAATGTCTAACGCTGATACTGACATAAACCAAAAAACTATGTCCATCCTTCAAAACTTTTATAAAATACTTCCGGCTACAACAGCAAAAAAGATGGGTTAACTTTCACCTTATATAACCTATCAATCATAGAGGTCATGCCATCAGACATAACATGATGTTTAGACATACTAATATGCCTCAATTGTGACCTGGCATAGCAAAATAGGTAACCACAAAAATGCTACTTTTTACTGTCCTTTTCTCTTTTCCCAGCTCCCAGGTACAACTTAATACACATAATTTTCAAAAGTAAGGTGAAGGATACATAAGCATGCTTTCCAGTGGAGCTGAAAACCACTTCATCACCTCCTTTCAGTGGCACGGTAGAGTTCTGTGAGTATTTCTTGCCATTAACTTGCACACAACCTTTCTTACCAGTAATTTCAAGCACAGTGACTGGGCTTCCGCTCTGGGCATGATAAGGGAATATGAAGAAGTAAATATTATACAAGTACACGACTTTGGCAATAGAAAACTATTTTCAACTAGACGTGGCACCATTCCTACCTCCGAATTTTGGAGTTTCAAACTGCATAGATTTTTACTAACTGATTGATCTCCTACATACAGATCGCATTCAGGGCCTTTCCCGACAGTGAAGGTTGAACTATTCATGACAACATGACGAATCTGGAGAGACAATGAAACGTTATTAAAAACACGACAATATAAATAAGAACAGCATAGCGAAATAGCAACTTCAAAAACAAATAATCCCTCTGTTCCAACATAAGGCGGCCACTTTGACTTCGCACATGACTTAAAAATTAAGATACTCGAACATTAATATATCCATTACATATAATAACCAAGAACCATGAAAAGTTCTGTTCAAGAAAAAAAAAAAGTACCATGAGAAGTTGTATTTTTTTAAATGTAAGTAACAACAAATCTAGCGAGATCCCACATTATAACCTTATACAGAAATCGGGGATATTTAATGGGTAAACTTGTCAATTTCGACCAAATGAGCAGTACAGTTAACTTCGGCTGGGATGGAGGTAATTATTTGCCCTGATTTCTTCATACAAACTTAACATTCAGCTCAGTATCAATAAGAAACACATAACCTACCCTTCCAAGATTCCAACTTGGCAACTCCTAGCTAAAGAGAACAGCTAGAAATGGATAGCAAACCTGAGAGCTCTGTGACAGAAGCTTCCCCCAAGCAGGCTGCGTACTGGGAGGTTGGTGAGATTTCAACAGCACCGTACTGAGAGATTCCAACAGCTTCTTCTTACCCCGATTCTTCGATTTACCCTTCCCCGCAGAGAGGACCGAATCACCTACAAAATGGTCCCACAAAAATAGTTCAATGAACAGCATAAAGAAGCAGTCTTTACCCCGCCTCAAGAACATGCATGAACAGAGATCGCACCTAGACTCAACGGCGACACAAAGGGCTCACCTTCGGCAACATCAGTAGTCTCCGGCGCTTTCACCGGCTCCGCCGCTTCCGGTTGCTTCACCTCATCCCCGGCCGCCGCCGCCGGATCAGACGACCTGACCTCCTGCCCCGGCACACCATTAGTCGAAGAGGACTCCTCCGCCGCCTGAAATTCACCATCAACAATCCGAATTAACCCCCGGAAAACACACACAAACACACAATTGCATGCATGAGGAACTAATCCCAATCAATTGAATCAATTACCCTAACCCTAACCCTAACCTTGGATCGTTTGCCGCTCGGGAGCGGAGTTGAGGCGGAGGAAAGCGGACGCTTGGAGGAAGAACCCCTTCTTGTTTCTACCATGTTTTCCCCGCCGTACGGATTGGTACTAGAGGTGAAGGCAATGGAAAATCGAATCGAATTGATTCAGACAAAAATTGAAACTTTTTTTTGGGGTTTTGGGAATAAATTAAAAATAATTTAAATAAACAGAGGAAGAGGAGGAGAAAAAATGGTGAGTGATTGTGGAGGATCAGCTTTCGTCAACTGGAGAGAGTTGGAGTAGTTTCCTGTAAATATATTGACACTTTTTTTATGGTAAGTAAACTAATTCAAATTTTGATTTATTTGCGTTTAAATTTTTTTAAACTTTTCTTGTTTTGGATATGCATCGTCCCAATTTGGACGGTTTTCGTAATGAGGTACAGGAGGGCAAATTTGATTTGGGTTTTTCAAATTTTTTCACAAAAAATTGGATGTGTAAATTTGGATTATGTTCTTATTTTAGCTATCACTGAAAATTACAAAAAATATTTTTGCAATTCAGTTCGTATTTATATTTTGTAATGTGAATTTTAAAATAAGTCGTTGTAACGTATTGATGAAAGTCGTGAGTTTGTATCTATTATCGCATATATAGTATTCGTTATGCGTTTGAGATGACTGGTTTGAATTGGTAAAAGAACCTGATAGTAATATTTAGTCGAATCATATTTTGTAATGTAAATTTGGATTGTGTTGTTCTTATTTTAGACCATACGAAAAATATTTTTAAAAACTGTTTAATTATAATATAAGTCCTGCATAACGTATTTGAATTTATTGATATTGTTGAAAGTCGGTGAATTTGTATCTTATTCTCGCAAATATGGCATTTGCTATTCATTTGAGGTTATTTGTTTGAATTGATGAAAGAATCTTGTGGTATTATTAAACCGAATCATATGTGTAGCGTAAATTTGGATCATGTTGTTCTTATTTAGATATAACTGATAATTATAAATATAAATTTTATTTTTATGTTCGAATTTATAGTTCGTAACGTATATTTTAAAATAAGTTGTATATAACGTATTTGAATGTATTGATATCGCTGAAAGTTGTAAATTTGTATATTATTATTGCAAATATGGTATTTTTTTTATATGTTTAGGATGACTTGTTTGAATTGATGAGAGAATATGATGGTATTAGTAAGTCGAATCATTTTCTTGTAGTCTTTGACATGGATTTTAAAATAAGTCGGGTATATAGTATTTAAATTTAATAATATTGTTGAACATTGGTGGGTTTACATTTAATTTTTGCAAATATACCATTTGTCATGCGTTTCGGATGAATTGTTTCAGATCTTTTGTCTAAAGTGAAGCGAATCCTATTTTTAAAATGAGTTAAGTGGTAAAATAACCCTATGTTTTGGTCGAACGAGTCAATCTAACCCTGTAAAATATGAAAGTGCAATTCTAACTCTATTATTTGGTCGAAAGTGTTAATCTACCTTGGGAACCTGACTTTGACCGAAATTATGTGAATTAATTATTATACCCCTGTTTAAACAAATAAAAAAATTACTAATATATTAATCTGTTTTTGACGCCTCACGGTACACACACAGTCGACGCAATCCAAAATATTTTTTTAAAAAGGTGGAGCACCGATCACCACCGCCGGTATGGACCGCCTACCACGTCGCCCGTGTAGCGATCTCAAATTCAGATTTGCCGGCAAACAGGGGCCCCGCCCGTACCAGCCACCGGTGATCTCTCATTTCGTGGCAGCATATATGGTGTCCTACTCGAGTTTCGCGAAGCAAGGAGAATCAGGGTGGTTTGAATCCGATGAGGCGGGGAATGTGTTCATTGCGTTGGGGGTTCGAATCGGAGTTGGGGATAGGGCAGGCAGGCGGGGCAGGGCGGAGCTGGGGGTTCAAACAATCCAGTTTTGGAATCCTAAAACTGCCAATTTGCAGCTTTCGATGCTCCCGCTGGAAGCAACGGAAGGTTTGCTAAGGATAGAGATCCGGTTGCAAGAGAGACTTATGGTGGTTAAGGATCAGATGCATAAGTTGGCAATGGAGGAATTGGAGATATTTAGGGCAAACGTGAGAATTTGGCTATGGCAAACTAAGGTTTGAGAGAGGAGATTGAGGTTTACCGGAGCTGGTATCCGTATATGGATTGTTGTGCATGAAAGAGAAAGAAACTGAGAACTAAGTAGATGGCTAGTGGTGATTTCACATTATTTTGATGTATGTCTCTAGATTTCGGTCGTAGCTATAGCCGGCAGAGCAGTAGTGGCAGTGGCGGTGGCGGTGGCGGTGACGGTGATGGTGACGGAGGGGTGCAGCAGCGGTGGAGTAGTGCTGGCAGTGCAGTGGAGAATAAGAAGAACCCTAGGGTATGTTTGTCATTAAAGGTTTAGTTTTAAAATTAGGGTATTTTACTCTTTCTAGGTTTGGTCATTGCCGAAAAATGCCAATTAAATATCAAAATAGTGCGAAAAAATTATATTGGCACATTTACTGAAAAACTCAGGGTTAGAATCGCACTTTCATATTTTACAAGGTTAAAACAGAACTTTCAGAAAATAATAGGGTTAGATTTGTATGTTACCCTTTATAAATTGAATAGAATGCATTTAAACAAGTTTAAATCAAAATAGGAAAAAATATCGGAATAATTGAGCAAAATATTGAATGTCTAATGTGCTCTCTTGTGTTTATAGTTCATAGATGTGCATAGCGAGAGCTGGCATCGTGCCATACTCGTGTCATTCTCATGTTGTGCTCGTACCATACCTCCGTGCTAATATAATTTGAGGTACATGGTCGTGCTTGTGCCCAGTGGCGGAACCAGGGGGTAGCGATGGGGTGCTGGCGCCCTCGTTACCCCTTGGTTCTGGCGGCCCGAAAATTAGTGCTAGGGCCTCCGGGAGCCATCGGGTTCCGCCACCCCTTCGTTTCCGGCGGAAGCCCGGATTCTGGCCATGGAAGATGACCGGAAAAGACAAGTTCGTTTCGTCTTTTTTTTGTTTCCCGCTTAAGCAAAACGACGTTGTTTTGCTTAAGTAAAATGACGTTGTTTCAAGATGCAGTCGGACCAACAAAAAATAAGGCTCAATCGGCCCAAGTCTAGCCCAAGACGAGCCCAGTTATGCAAACCCTAAACTAAATGACTATTTCCTCTTCTATTGTTCTGCTGCCTTCAATTTTAAATTTGGAGAAGGAATCCGCCTGCCAGCTGCTCAGCTTCTCATCCGATGCCCCACCGACGCCGCCGTTCATCCTCCTCAACAAAAATTACACTCATTTTCAGCCACCCCTTGCCAGAGCTCCTGGTTCCGTTACTGCTTGTGCCTATCATATTTCGTGTAATACTATTAAAATAAAAGTTGGTCTGCGACCCGCCCACATGTTTCGTTCTTTTCGTGTTGTGTCATGCGTGTTCCATGTGTTGATCGTGTCATGTTTATCTAATTGAGTTAACTCGATAAACTAAATTTAGTCTTTTTATCTAATGATTTTTAAATACAAATATAAGTTCAAGTGCATGTACAATAAGTCGGTGAATTTGTATTTTATTCCTGCAAATATGGTATTCGCTAAGCATATGGGATAACTTGTTAGAATTGGTGAAAGAATCACATGGTATATTAAATCGAATAATATTTTGTAGTGTACATCTGGATTGTGTTATTATTATTTTGCATATCACTGAAAATGACAAATATAAAATTTATTTTTCCATTTGTATTTATAGTTTGAGTGTGTATTTTAAAATAAGTCGTGTATAACGTATTTGAATTTATTGAAATCGTTGAAAGTCGGTGACTTTGTATATTATTCTTGCAAATATGATATTTGTTATATGTTCAGGATGACTTGTTTGAATGAGTGAGAGAATCTGATGGTATTAGTAAGTCGATTCATTTTTCGTAGTTCTTGACTTGGATTTTATAATAAGTCATGTATAATGTATATGCATTTAATGATATTGTTGAACATCGGTGTATTTACATTTATTTTTGTAAATATACCATTTGTCATGCATTTCGGATGAATTGTCTAAAGTGAGTGAATCTGATGGTATTAGTAAATCGAATCCTATTTTATAAATTGAATAGAATGCATTTAAACAAGTTAAAAATCAAAATAGGACAAAATATCATAATAATTGAGCAAAATATTGAATGTCTAATGTGTTCTCTTATGTTTATAATTCGTAGCCGGAATCGTGTCGTGCTTGTATCATTCTAATGTCGTGCTCATATCATACCTTCGTGCTAATATAATTTGAGGTTCACTATCGTGCTTGTGCCTATCGTGCTTCGTGTCATACTACTAAAATAACAGCTGGTTCACGACCCGCACACATGTTTCGTGCTTTTCAAGTCGTGTCGTGCGCATTCCATGTGTTGATCATGTTGTACTTGTCTAATTGATTTAACTCGGTTAACTAAATTTAGTCTTTTTATCTAATGATTTTTTAATACAAATATAAGTTTAAGTGCATATACAATAAGTCGATGAATTTGTATTTTGTTTTCGCAAATATGGTATTCGTTATACATTTGGAATTGCTTGTTTGAATTGGTGAAAGAATTGGATGGTTTATTAAATCGAATAATATTTTGTAGTGTAAAATTGGATAGTGTTATTCTTTTACTAGATATCACTGAAAATTACAAATATTCAATTTATTTTTCATTCGTATTTATAGCCAGTAAGGTGTATTTTGAAATAAGTCGTGTATAACGTGTTCAAATTTATTGGTTGAAAGTCGGTGACTTTGTATATTATTCTCGCAAATATGGTATTTGTTATATGTTTAGGATGACTTGTTTGAATTGGTGGGAGAATCTAATGGTATTGGTAAGTCAAATAATTTTTTGTAGTCCTTGACGTGGATTTAAAAAAAATGCATGACATATTTGAATTTAATGATATTGTTGTGCATCGGTGGATTTACATTTTATTCTTGCAAATATACCATTTGTCACGCGTTTCAGATGAATTGTCTAAAGTTAGTGAATTTGATGGTATTAGTAAATCGAATTATATTTTATAAATTGAATGGAATGCATTTAAGTAATTTTAAATAAAAAAGGAACACACAGCAGAATAACTAAGCAAAATATTGAATGTCTAATGTGTTCTCTTGTGTTTATAGTTCGTAGTTGTGCATATCAAGAGTTGGCATCGTGTCGTGCTCGTGTCGTACCTTTGTGCTAATATAATTTGAGTTTCACTATCGTGCTTGTGTCTATCCTGCTTCGTGTCATACTATTAAAATAAAAGTTGGTCCGCGACCCGCCCAAATATTTCGTGCTTTTCAGGTCGGGTCGTGCGCATTCCATGTGTTGATCGTGTCGTGCCTACCTAATTGAATTAACTCAGTGATCTAAATTTAGTGTTTTAATCTAATGATTTTTTGAATACAAATATAAGTTTAAGTGTATATACAATAGTATGTGAATTTTTATTTTATTCTCGCAAATATGATATTTGTTATGCATTTGGGATGACTTGTTTGAATTGGTGAAAGAATCAGATATATTAAATCGATTAATATTTTGTAGTGTAAATTTGGATTATGTTATTCTTATATTCGATATCACTAATAATTACAAATATAAATTTATTTTTCCATTTGTATTTATAGTCCGTAAGGTGTATTTTAAAATAAGTCGTGTATAACGTATTTGAATGTATTGATATCGTTGAAAATGGGTGAATTTGTATACTATTCTCACAAATATAGTACTCGTCATGCGTTTAGGATGACTTGTTTGAATTGGTGAAAGAGTCTGATGATGTAATAGTAAGTTGAATCATATTTTGTAGTGTAAATTTGGATTGTATTGTTCTTGTTTAAGATAACACTTAAAATTACAATAATAAATGTTTTTGTTCTATTCGTGTTTATAGTCCTTAACGTATATTTTAAAATAAAGGGATATATACCAATATAACCCTACCTATTTGACATAAGTGTCAATATAACTCTCAGATAATTTTTAGTGCAAATATAACCCTACCTAGTTGATATAAGTGCCAATATAACCCTCAGATCTCATTTCTACCGGACCACCGTCGGCCGCCGCTGGTCCGCCGAATTTTGGCCGAATTTTGGCCAGACCGCCGCCGGACCCCTAATAGGGTTATATTGACACTTACATCAACTAGGTAGGGTTATATCTGCACTTTCAGTTATCAAATGGTTATATTGACACTTATGTCAAGTAGGTAGGGTTATAAAAAAACTTTTCTCTTCAATAAATCGTGTATAACATATTTGAATTTAATGATAAAGTTGAAAATCAATTCATTTACATTTTATTATTACGAATATACATTCGTTATGCATTTCGAATGAATTGGCTAAATTGGTGAATGAATCTATTGGCATCACTAAATTAAATTGAATGTATTTAAACAAGTTTAAATTAAAATAGGAAAAATATCAAAATAATGGAGTAAAATATTGAATTTCCATTCTCTTGTGTTTATAGTTCGTAGTGTGTATTTTGAAATAAATTGTGCATAGGCAGAGTTGGATTCGTGTCGTGCTTGTGATGTACTTTCGTGTTTATGTAATTTGAGACCCACTGTCGTGCTCGTGTCAATCGTACTTTGTGTCGTGCTATTAAAATAAAAGTCAGCGCGTGGCACGCCTATGTGCTTTGTGATTTTCGTGTTGTGCCGTGCCGTGCGCGTTCCATGTATTGTATCGTGTCGTGCTTGTCTAGTTAAATTAACTCGGTGAACTAAATTTAGTCTTTTATCTAAGGATCTCTTGAATACAAATATAAGTTTAAGTACATATACAATAAATTAGAGAAAAAAACTGATATAAGATATTTTTAAAATATTATATTTTGTTGTATAATGTTGTGAGTTCAAATTGATACTTATAAAAGTAATAAAATTTGAAAATTCTAAGTTAAAAGTTGAACAATTATAAATTTTCATTTTTTCCCTTGAATGAGGAAAATTTCTCATTACCAAAACTGTTAAGTGAAGTGCGATCTAAATATCCATCCTCCTATCATTCTTACATCCACTCGATACACTGTTCATATCAGTTCAGCGCATTTATTTCTAAATTTATGGGTTCAACCTAGTTATATGATTGTATAGTTCTATAAACTATAGAATCATGGCGACGGAATGAGAAATGCTTCCAAAGCATTTACCTCCTTCCAAAGCATTTCTCATTCCTTCGCACTTGATAATTCTTTTCATCCTCCAAGAGCAGGTGGATGGGAACCTTTTTGTCTTCATATCACCCTCCTTCAGTGTATCCACTTAACCCATAATCAGTTATTTTATTCATTAATCAGTGCATCCGAATGAATTATATTGTTTACTAAATTGAATTTATTTAACTATATATTAAAATTATAGCTTATAATTTTATAATAGTTTCAGTTTGTAGTTCATTATATTTTATCGCAACATATTATCATATTTAATGAATAAAATATGTAAATGAATAATTTATTCATAAAGTCTTGTTTGAGGCATCATAAACTTTAGGCCATGGTTAATTGTGCAACTATTGTAAATTACACTTGTGATGAGACTTTTTTTCAAATGCAAATAAATTTAGGGAGGTACTGTGCAATTATTAAAATACTATATATATCACAAAAATATCTGATATTCATTTTTCTTTCCTCCTTCTCCGATCGGAAACCTCCAACCGCCAGAAACCGCCGCCTCCACCAGAATCTTGTCAGAATCTCGCCGGAATTTTGCTCCATCGCGCACAACCGCATCGATTCATCTTCAACTGGAAAAATTAATGCGACGCCGACGAGATCCAATCAACTCCGGCTAGATCGCTGCGATGTCGTGCCCTAGCTCCGTCGCTGCAATTCCTTTACAATTCGCGCCGACAACGACTCTCTATTATTTGGTTCTCTATTATTCGGTCCTCTACATGGCGACACTCTGTTATTCGGTCCTTTGTATAACAATGTTCCCGACAGCGCTGCGATTGTGATGACGACGATGACGAACTCGCGGCAGAGGAGCGCTACAATCGGCGAGCTCGTGACGGAGGAGCATGGAGCCGGCAGAAGAGGAGCAGATCATGGTGAAGAAGAAGGCGTGTGAGATGCATGCGCATGAAGGAAGGAGACGCACGTGGTCTCACGCGTGACCTAGGTGACGTGGGCAACGCGGTGGGGACAACAACAACTAGTCAACGTCGTTGTAACGTATTTGAACATATTGATATTGATGAAAGCCGGTGAGTTTGTACTTATTATCGCAAATATAGTATGTGTTATGCGTTTGAGATGGCTGGTTTAAATTGGTAAAAGAATCTGATAGTAATATTAAGTTGAATCATATTAATCTGATTGGCTAAACCCTATGCTTTGGTTGAAAGTTTCAATCTAACTCTGTAAAATCTGAAAGTAAAATTATAACCCTATTATTTGGTCGGAAGTGCCAATCTAATCTTGGGAAGTTGAATTTGATCGGAATTATGTTAATTAACTATTGTACCCCTATTTAAAAAATTCAAAATTCAAAAAATTACTACTATGTTAAATCTGTTTTTGATGCCTACACAGTACACACAGTCGACGCAATAAAAAAATTGAAAAGGTGGAGCGTCAATCACCACCTCCGATATGGACCGCCTACCGGCATCACCCCTATGGCGACCTTGGATACATATTTTCCGACAAACAGGAGCCCCGCCAGCCACCGGCAATCTCGCCTTTCGCGGCGCCATATTTGGTGTCCTGCTTGAGCTTCCTGGAGCGAGGAGAATTAGGGCGGTTATAATCTGGTGAGGAGGGGAATGCGTTGGGGTTTTAATCGGAGCTGGGGATAGGGCGGGGCGGAGCAAGGGGTTCGAACAACCCAGTTTCAAAATCCTAAAACCGTCAATCTGTAGCTTTCAATGGTCCCGCCGGAGGTAGCTGGGAGCTTGCTAAGGATGGAGATCCGGTTGCAAGAAACTTATGGTGCTAAAAGATCAAATTCATAAGTTGGAAATGGAGGAGTTGGAGATATTTAGGGAAAACATGAGAATTTGGCTATGGCGAACTAAGCTTTGAGAGGGGAGATTGAGGTTTACCGGAGCCGGGATCCGTATATGGATTGTTGTGTACGAAAGAGAAAGAAACTGATAACTAAGTAGATGGCTAGTGGTGATTTCACATTATTTTGATGTATGTCTCCAGATTCCAGCTGTTGTAGTCGTCGGTGGAGCAATAGTAGCAGTGGCGGTGACGGAGGGGCGGAGCAGCGCTGGCAGTGCGGTTGAGCAGCGGTGGTGGGGGTTTGGAGATGAAGAATAAGAATAACCCTAAGGTATATTTGTCGTTAAAGGTTTAGTTTTAAGATCAGGGGTATTTTAGTCTTTCTGAGTTTGGTTATTTCCAAAAAGTGCCAAGTCAATATCGAAATAGTGCGAAAATGATATATCGGCACATTTACTGGAAAACTTAAGGTTAGAATCACACTTTCATATTTTACAGGGTTAGATTGTAACTTTCAAAAAATAATAGAGTTAGATTTGTATTTTACCCTTTATAAATTGAATAGATGCACTTGAACAAGTTTAAATAAAAATAGGAAAAAATATCAAAATAATTGAGCAAATTATTGAATGTCTAATGTGCTCTCTTGTGTTTATAGTTCGTAGTTGTGCATAGTGAGAGCTAGCATTGTGCCATGATCGTGCCATTCTCATGTTGTGCTCGTATCGTACCTTCGTGCTAATATAATTTAAGGTTCACTGCCATGCTTGTGCCTATCATACTTTGTGTAATACTATTAAAATAAAAGTTGGTCTGCGACCCGCCCACATTATTCGTGCTTTTCGTGTCGTATTATGCGCGTTTCATGTGTTGACAGGGTCATGCTTATCTAATTGAGTTAACTCGATAAACTAAATTTAGGCTTTTAATCTAATAATTTTTTGAATACAAATATAAGTTTAAGTGCATATACAATAAGTCGGTGAATTTGTATTTTATTCTCGCAAATATGGTATTCTTTATGCATTTGGGATGACTTGTTTGAATTGGTGAAAGAATCATACGGTATATTAAATCAAATAATATTTTGTAGTGTATTTGGATTATGTTATTATTATATTAGATATCACTGAAAATTACAAATATAAAATTTATTTTTCCATTCGTATTTATAATCTGTAAGGTGTATTTTAAAATAAGTCATGTATAACGTATTTGAATTTATTGAAATTATTGAAAGTCAGTGAATTTGTATATTGTTCTTGCAAATATGATATTTGTTATATGTTTAGGATGACTTATTTGAATTAGTGAGAGAATTTGATGGTATTAGTAAGTCGGATCATTTTTTGTAGTTCTTGACGTGGATTTTAAAATAAGTTGTGTATAACGTATCTGAATTTAATGATATTGTTGAACATCGGTGTATTTACATTTATTCTCGCGAATATACCATTCGTCATGCATTTAGGATGAATTGTCTAAAGTGAGTGAATTCGATGGTATTAGTAAATCAAATCCTATTTCATAAATTGAATAGAATGAATTTAAACAAATTTAAATCAAAATAGGATAAAATATCATAATAATTTAGAAAAATATTGAATGTCTAATGTGTTCTCTTATGTTTATAATTCGTAGTTGTGCATAGCGAGAGCTAGCATCGTGTCGTGCTTGTGTCGCTCTAATACCATGCTCATATCGTACCTTTGTGCTAATATAATTGAGGTTCACTGTTGTACTTGTGCTTATCGTGCTTCATGTCATACTATTAAAATAACAATTGATTCGTGACCCGCGCACATGTTTTGTGCTTTTCGTATCGTGTCGTACGCGTTCCATTTGTTGATCATGTCACACTTGTCTAATCGAGGTAACTCGATGAACTAAATTTAGTCTTTTTATCTAATGATTTTTTGAATATAAATATAAGTTTAAGTGCACATACAATAAGTCGGTGAATTTGTATTTTATTTTCACAAAGATGGTATTCGTTATGCATTTGGGATTACTCGTTTGAATTGGTCAAAGAATCAGATGGTATATTAAATCGAATAATATTTTGTATTGTAAATTTGGATTGTGTTATTCTTATATTAGATATCACTGAAAATTACAAATATAAAATTTATTTTTCCATTTGTATTTATAGTCCATAAGGTGTATTTTAAAATAAGTCGTGTATAATGTACTTGAATTTATTGATGCTGTTGAAAGTCGGCGACTTTGTATATTATTCTCGCAAATATGGTATTTGTTATATGTTTAGGATGACTTTTTTGAACTGGTAAGAGAATCTAATGGTATTAGTAAGTCGAATCATTTTTTTGTAGTTCGTGCATGGATTTTAAAATAAGTCATGTATAACATGTTTGAATTTAATGTTATTGTTGTGCATCGATGGATTTACAATTTATTCTTGCAAATTACCATTCGTCCTATGTTCGGATGAATTGTCTAAAGTGAATGAATCTGATGGTATTAGTAAATCGAATTCTATTTTATAAATTGAATAGAATGCATTTAAACAATTTCAAATCAAAAAAGGAAAAAATATCATAATAACTAAGCAAAATATTGAATGTCTAATGTGTTCTCTTGTGTTTATAGTTCGTAGTTGTGCATAGCGAGAGCTGACATCGTGTCGTGCTCGTCTCTCTCTCTCTCACTCACACACACATATATATATGAATAAAGTGCTTATATAACTCCCAATTTTTCAAAAGTGAAAATATAACCCTTTACCGACATTGACTTAAAAAATCATAACCTTGATGCCGAAAACTGACGTTGACCTACATATTCTGGCATTGACTTGATATAAAATGACCAAATTACCCTTATTTAATTTATACTTTTACCAAATTACCCTTATTTACCTAATTATTCCCCAGTTCTTCGTTTTCACCTTTTTCTCCAGCTCCCACCCCTCGCGCCGCCGCCTTACCACCACCAAAAACCTAGCCCGAACCTCAATTTGCCACCCTACCACAACCCTAAACCTCACTCCGCCGCGACTCCACAATCCCAAAACCCTAACCCACCTCCCACCAAATTGTCACCACTGTTATCGTCCAGAGACTCCGGGTTCCATTTCTGGGCAGCCTTCGGAGCTCTAGGCTGCTACTCACCAAAGATGGAGTATTAGAGGCGGTGGAGTTCCAAAGGTGACGGAGGTAGCGAGTGGGATTATTTGTACCCGATTGAACAGATACAGAGGCTAGAAGAGCTATGAATTATGGTTTTTTGGAGTAACTTACTGAAGTTGTGGCGTTGTCTTCATTGTATGTGGTTTTGGGGTGGTGGGTTGGATTTTTGGTGGTGGTAGGGCAGTGGCACAAAGGATAGGGAGACAAGCGGAGGACGAAGGTGGGTTGGGTTTTAGGTGGTGGTAGGGCGGTGACGCGAGGAAGGGGACGAGCGGAGGTTGAAGGGGGTATGAGTTTTAGGTGGTGGTTGGGAAGCGGGGACGAGTTGAGGATGAAGGTGGATCGGATAAGAAGGTGAATATGAAGGGTGAAGGGATGCACAGTTTTTTAAGATTTATAATGAGTAGTATTTTAGTCTTTTCAATTTCGGTTAGTGTTGACCGATGTTGACTCAAAATTCAGGCCAAGTGAGGGTTATGCTTGCATTTTTTGAAAAATTGGGGGTTATATTTGCACTTATCAAAGAATTGGGGTTATATAAACACTTTGATCTCTCTCTCTCTCTCTCACTGTCTATATATATATATATATATATATATTTGTGTGTGTGTCTCTCTCTCTATATATATGATAAGTAGAGTGAATGAGTGAACATAAGAGCATCTCTAATGGTAAGTTACAAGCATTTGCATTTTAACTTGCCATGTCATCTTTAATGACGTGGTAAACTACATTCATGTGTATCTTGATAGATCCCGTATGTTTTTTCATTATTCATCTTTAATTCCAATTAAATGTAAGTGTTGAATATCTAACAATAACAATTAATAAATTAAGTATCATTGTTATACGTTAAATTAAGCATTAATGGGCCAGGATGCCATTCACCAAAAGATTTTTTAAAAAAATCGTCAACTAGATTGTATGCTTGTTTTTAAGGATACATTAAGTATGGATGAAAGAGCTTGAAAAGATCACGAGTAAGTATGCTAAATCACTAAAACTAAATATGGTATGGAATGTATTGATAGCATATTGATGTAGTTTTAAATTAATTTTGTAGATAATTTTATATAATTTTCATTGCATAATTTTCTACATCTATTGTTTTTTAAACATATTTTATTGATCGTTTTACAATTCTATTCATACTCGAGAAATAAAATAATGTTATTGTATTATTAACTATATTTTGTAAAAAATAGTTTTATTATATCTTCATTATAATTATTAGAGAAAATGACTTCGATGACCCTCGAACTATCTCCATCGTTCACCTTTGACCCTCCAGTTTTTTTCTCGTACTTTAAGCACGTGAACTAACCAAACTGGTAATTTATGGTACTTCCGCCGCTTTAAACCGTTAAATCCCACTAACAGCCTTACACGTGCAGATAACTTGACTTTTTTAGGATAAATTTTTTAACCCCCACAATTGAAAAAAAGGTCGGGGTTGATTTAAATACACTCATATCAGTCAGGGACCTAGATGCAAATTCCAAAAATTCTACTAACCCTACCCCTTACCCCAAATCAGCGTCCTTCTTTTGCCACAATCAAATAATTCCCACCACCACCGAAAAATCCAGCCCACCACATTCATCTGCCCTAAATCTCGACGAAAAAATTCATGACCGCTCCAGCATCTCCCAGAATACTGTTCCGGCCATTCCCATTTACATGGTCGCCACCGAATCAGCCAGAGTCATGATTCATTCATAGAGTGCGTCGTAGCGTGGATCGACCCAAATACAAAGCCCCCTTCTTCTTGCCCTTAGCTCCAGCCACCGCGCGACTCATTCTCGCCTCCCGCTTAATTTCTCTGCAAAAAAATGTACTGGAAGAGATTGACGGAGCCGTTGTTGCATCAAAACCCTAGCTTGACGGCAATGTTCTCACATTAAACGAAGGGGTTGAGGGCATTTTGAAGCTGTTGCGGCCGGGATAAGGACAGGTGGCAACCGTTGTTGGCAATGCCGACGGAGTCGAAGCGGTAGCCGGCGATGAAGGGCAGTTTGCTGAATGGGAAATGGGAAGGGGAAGGGTCACGACGGATATACGGGAAGTGGGGGAATGGAAGGGAAAAGAAAAATAAAAAATGGAAAAATAAAAAGTGGAAAAGGGATCAAAGTGAAAAAGACATTTTTTGCCCACAAAAAAAGTCTGGCGGTCTGCACATGTAAGGTTGTTAGTGGGACTTAACGGTTTAAAGCGACGAAAGTACTACAAATTTCCAAATTGGTTAGTTCAGGGGTCTGAGGTATGGGGAAAACATTGGAAGGCTACAGGTGAACGATGGGGATAGTTCTAGGGCTACTGAAGTCATTTAATCTAATTATTATATTTGTTATTGTTATTGTTATTGTTGTATGTGGAGATTGTACACTTGATAGTATGGAGATTTTACTACACAATCCAACCAAATTGCATGTGGAACACACTTTCTGCAATTCAAGCATTAAATATCCGACATCAATTATGTTGCTGCCATAAGTTACAGCTGCTTGGAAACTGCGGACGCGCACTTTGTAACAGTGAGCGACCCTGCTGCAATTTATATAATTTTTCAAACAGGTCAAAAAACACCAATCTTAAAGCATCTCTATTGACAGTGTTTGTTATGTTGCAACGCTTATCGATCGACATCACCATCGCCACCACAATTCGCATCCTTACTTTTATCCTTCCCCTGCCACTAGGCCCACCACACAATCTCCCCTAATGTTCCCCACCACCGCTCTCCAGCCACATTTTCCCTTCCTTTTTGCCCAACATCGTCGATCCCTTTCCCCTTTGTTTTACCGTGGAAGATTTCAAGCGGTCGTAACAAGAAGACCATGTGCACACAATTTCACACCACCACTTAGAGTTTTTGTTTTATTTGCCTCCTCTTATATGCATCACAACCCATCACAAATCACCTTCCCCTGAGATTCATGACCATGACTTTAATCCATCACCATCATTGTGTAGGCGATACTCTATGGTCGCTTCCCATGTCGCAAGAGGAATCCAGAAGTCCTTTAATTTGTAAAGTCTTGCCAATCGAGAAATCAACTCGCATTCGTCGTCGATTTCTTCGACTCTAAAGATATCATTCTATACAACTACAACCAATTTTTTTGTCTTTCAAAAAATGGACTTACTATGGAACAGTGGCCACCCGTTGTAGATGAGGGTTAGGAGGAAGACAGCAATTCCACGTTTGAGTTTTTCCAAATTATTGTCCGAACTTGCCCAATTGGGAAACCTAATCTTCAGCTACTCCTCTCCACTCTCCAACTCAACGCTCTTAACAAACTCTCAAACAATTTTCAACAGATCAATTTGTTGTTTACACGGCCAATAATAGAGGTTTGTTGTTTACACAATAATTCATAGCAATTTTATTAACTTGATCAAACCCGACATGATTGCGCTAATGATGCGCTTTGTACATGAGTTTCTATGGACTTTTAGAAACAAAACAAACGATAGGATTTTGAGTTAAATCACACGAGATCCGATCATTTCTAAGTTTATAAAATAAGCACCGTGTGTTAAATCAAGTCTTGTATTTTAATTTAGATCTTATGACTTCCAAGTTAAAATATTACGTGTTTGATATGAGTATATTAATATAAACAGTTGTATATAAATAAATATAGTGTTTAAATTTAAGAACATAACATTCAAAATAAATAGATAAAATCTATTTAACTTAAAATGTACCGTTGACTATTCATTTAGTCAAAATTACCTAACTCTGACCCTAATCTTGAATTGGCATACAAGTATAAATACTACGGTTTGATACATTGCTAGATTCGTTATAATATTATTTTTTTCTTCAAATTATCAAATTTTCACAAGTTTCAATTATTATTAATAAAATATATTGAGGATCAAACATTTTTCAAGTCAATATGTGAAGTTTGAAATGGGACGGAGGAAGTACAATTTTAATTTTTCATAAATACATACTACATTCCAATATTTTTAGTTAAACAGTGTAATTTTCAAGTTAAACATTGTATTTTCAGCTTGAATATTATTTTTTAAATTAATATTTCTACATTTAATCACACACTATTGTGTGATATTCTAACATAAAATATATAAATAAAAAGTATAGTATTTACATTTAAAACTACTCCATGTGTTTCATTTAATGTGGCACACTTTTTTTTTGATTGTTTTTGTGAATTTGACATATTTTCCTTTTATGGAAAGATTCATTCAATTTTATCAACTCATTTTACTTTTCTCTTTCTAAATTCAATTTATTTCACTAATTTCATTCATTTAAATTAAAATATTTAAACCTATGATGACACATTTAACGAAACGAAACTCAGTACATTTACATCTTTGTAAATTTAGAAGAAAAAAAACGTTCCCACCTTTACTTCATTGGGGCCTGGGTAAGTCGGTGAGCCGTGCGCAGTCCTATGATGTCGGATTAGATAGCCATGAAGGAAACCTTAAAGTCAAATTATTAAGGATATTTTGTGTGTGATTGGACAGTTTAATTTCTTTTATTCGGATTCGGGAAGCAACAAAAACCAGCTGAATTATTTGACGTCGGTCTGAAATGACCCATCAGCGACTTAGCGTTTGACTTTAATCCATTCCAAATCACAAATTTGCAAATAAAACTCTCACGGAAGCAAGATGTACCGATTATATAGTTCTATTTAAAAGATTAAATAGTATAGTACATATGTCATGGATTTGTTTGATGTGATTTATGATCTATACAGGTTTAGTGTTAGTAAAGTTTAATCTTTCCCACAGTATTTAAGAAACATATTTGACCAATAATATGTTTAACTACGTATAATAACCAGTGGCGGACCTAGAAAGAAATCCTGGAAGGGGCGAGGCTGGGCTGGGCTGGGCATGGGTGGAACAGTAAATTAAGCCTTGGTCACCGGAGGTTTGGGGGGCGCGCACCGGCTCGCCCCCTCAGTTCCGCCGCTGTTAATAACGATAAATAAAAATTTGATATTTAGAAACTATTTATTACGACGAATCCAACAATATCACATGTGATAGTATTATTGTTTATATATCTATTCAAATACGTGGTCAAAGTTTTTGACAATACTGACTGTCAAATAGTAAATGTGCAACTTATGATGAGACAAACCAAGTAATATGTTTGAAGGTAGGGAAAATGGTATTCTCATCTTAAAATTATTCATTTTTAAAAGTAATAGAATTTTCAATACTGAACTAGGAGACACCACCAGTTGAATCCGTTGAAACCCAATGACGACTAAACTCGGTTTCGAAGGTCTTGGTGTGAACTTCCAACATACGTAGAGATTATTATCGAAGGTCTTGACTGCATTATCAAGGCAGAACTTAAAGCCAAAGTTTTTTATTCCCATCAAAATTAGTCACACTATGTGAAGAATCGACACTTTGTATGTCTTGAATCACACTATTTATCAACATTGAAAACTCACATACTTTAATGTCAAGAGTCAAACCTCAGTCTAACATCAACATAAGGCCTCACTTGCCTGAGGTAGAAGTAGACAAAGGGAAGGTAGGAGAACTCTACTTCTTACTTGCCCTGGAGAACTATTCATTCTAGTTGTTCATTATGATTTCAATTCATATTGTGAGTTAGACACTCATAACTGCCGGATATACCACCAACCACAACCATATTTGAAAGTCCCACCCCCTGCTTTGAGGTAGAAGTGGACTCATAAGATCCTAATACTATGACTCAATTGTAGACTTTTTTGGGATGACCTCCCTTATTTAAGGTGGAAGCGGATTGAGTTGGGTATGAGAGCATGTCTTCCTTTCCGCCAGCAAAACTTTAGCTCCAGTTTACTGATCAATATGCCCAAAACACCATGGGTATATAGTTAGCCTCTTATCTTAACGTGGAGAATTGATAAGGGAACAGTTGTGTAATAACTGCAGTGGGCGACTAAATTAGTAACTCACCCCATCGGACATCTGGACGCACTTATATTATTTACAACTACTGGTATTATTGAAACTTAATGGGGGTCTAAAATACATTAACTTGAATAGTTGAGAACGCCCTCCATAGAACGCTCAGTTGCTGCCAGTGGCGAAACCAGTACAATATTTTAAGGGGGGCTGAATTACATTGGAATTTTTTTCCCGGACGCTAGATTATATTGGTAATTTTTACGGCCACTGAAATACACTGGAAATTGTTTTCTTCTAAAAACTCAATTCGACATATTCAAACAAAATCCACTTAAATAATGAAGTGGGTATAAAATAATTTAAATTTTACAAATACGTCAAATCACACTTACTATTATTTTATCTTGTTAAGTAGTGATTTTAAAATAACATAAATAAGATTCTAAAAATAAAATTAGTGAGAAAATTACACATATGAATCAATTTATATCTAATTGAATAAATTTATGTCTATAATTAATTAAATAATTTAATAACTTGATAAAATAGCATAATTATTACTTAATTGAAAATATATACCTTTATTAATATTTTATTAGTTAAAAAAACTTTTACCATATCCATCAGCATTAATTTGAAAATGAGATAACAAATCCCTCGGGACTCCTCATCTTAATAAATTATGGTAATAAAATTAATATGAGTAAAGATGCAAAGTAATTTGAGGTTATTTTGAATGTTGGACGGATGAGATTTTCTGAAAGGAAAAAGGTTGGGCATTTAGAGTAGTTGGGCCTATTGGGTTAAGCTCATTTATCAGGTTTCTTTTTTCTCCTAACGAGAACAAAATGGCGTTGTTTTACTTATACTAAAATGACGTCGTTTTGTTTAATGAATAAACAAAAAAATTGAAAAATAACCATCGTCTTCCTCAAATCACCCGAAAAGGGAGCTGAAACCTAGGTTTAGGGGGCGAAATCCATGGATTCCGGTGGCTCTTGGACCGAATTTCCGTGTCACCGGATTATAGGGGTGGCGCCAGCACCCCCTCGCCCCTTGGTTCCGTCCTTGGCTGATGTACTACTAATCAACCGCCACCAAACCTGGAACACCAGTATCTCACCTTCATGGACCAACTGCAGGTTGAAAATCATAGTTAGGATAACCAGCACGACCCTACAACTCTGAGTAATCTTTATCAAGAAATTGCTCAAAATTTTCACTATTCGATACATGGTGCAATTTAAAACATAATACTCTTGTAGCCATATGAAAATACCCTTTTAATCTTTTTTAAATCCAGGGGTAAAATCGTCGTTTACTTAAATTCAAGCACAATGTTCCGTTAACCATTGAAGTCTATGGCGCGCAGGATTATATTAGCACATGCATCATAAAGTTATTTTTATTTTGACACTTTCTCATTTTAAAGGATTATATTGGCACTTTCAAATGGATAGAGTTTCAAACTCTATTGGGTTTCAATAGATGCAATGATGGTCTCTTATAGTTAAGTCATAAATTAATATGTAATTTGGTTGATGATACGTAATTTTTTATTAAAAAAATTGAAAACGAAGCACATGAGGTCAGCATGATATCATGTGTGCACCTTCCCCATAGCAAAGTACATTTATCTCCGTCTTAAATTACTCTTCTGACTTATTTTCGGTCAAACTATCGCCTTCGATAGTTGTGTGCACTACAACTACGAGTAAAATGTCGAGCATCAAAATCATCTGAAGTCGCGTGGAGTACTTCACTTTGATTGTTTTAACTCTACACACGTTTATTTATTCTTATACAATAGAATTAAATTAGATTAGATTAAATTAGATTAAATTAGATTAGATTAAATTAGATTAAATTAGATTAGATTAAATTAGATTAAATTAGATTAAATTAGATTAGATTAAATTAAATTAGATTAGATTAGATTAGATTAGATTAAATTAGATTAGATTAAATTAGATTAAATTAAATTAAATTAAATTAAATTAAATTAAATTAAATTAAATTAAATTAAATTAAATTAAATTAAATTAAATTAAAACAAAACGTGTATTCACGACCAAGGTGCATGTAATGTTAAGAAAATTACAAAGTTGTCGTATTCTCAAATTTTCTCGACGATTTGAATGTCTCCTGTGAGAGAGACGTTGAATGGCAGAAGCCAAATATTTAAGGAAAAATATCCCTATGATTTTTGTGCCACTTTATTTGTTTGCATTCTTATTTGTCATTGCATGGTGTTACAAAAGGACATATTAAGAATACGGCCACTTTTCTCTTTGATGTTTTTTATATGCATCCTCCCAAGTTAAGATTCCTATAATATTTTTGCATGAGCATTTATGCATCTTGATGTATTAGGAAGAAGAAAAATTGAAGTGAAGTAGTTAAATTTCAACCACACAATTCAATGAGAATAAGATTAGGAATCTTTAATTGAGACAGACGGAAATGAAAAATATAAATCTTACCCAGAAACGGAGGAAGTTCTATTTCTGATCCACTAATATTTGACTCCATTTGACCACACCTTTTAAAAAATATTTTTGATAGTCGATATTTTAATTTGATAATAAAAACTACAAATTATGAGAATTTAAAATTATATCACGTGATAATATTACTTATATACTATATGGAATTCATTATCTAACGTGTCTTATAAGAATTGGCGAAAAAGGACAATCAATATTTATGGACTAAATAGACCGTGAATTACTACTGCTTTGAAGTAGTAATATCAAAAACACAAAAAAGACAATCAATATCATCTACAAAAATTGCAAAAGCATTTGCGTCAACTGCGGACGTTGCCCACAATCTATCCCCAGAGATAATCATAAGCGATGCGCAAGTTGTTTTCCAAGTAGTCCACAATACAGAAGATGATAGATCGAATTTTAGTTTACTTATAGCATATATTAAATCTGAATTATCAAATATACAAATCCAAATCTAAAATGCATCCCTAAATTATAAAATTTAATATGTAGTTCATAAAACAATAAAATTTATTAAAACAAATCTTTCGAACTTTTCTTCTTGAGGTACATTTCCAAAATTTGTAACCCCTCCAAATAAAATACAAATACGACACATCAATCTAAATTTGACACCTCTATTAAAAAATTACATAGCATGAAGTTATGGAGTTTTTCTTCATAAGAATACGCCCATACCTCACAATCACGTATGTTCACAATACTCCAATCCTGGTGGGTCAAATTCTAGGGGTCACTTCTTGAGTGAATAATGTCAAAATGGTGTGATTAAATTAATTTCGGGATTTTTCCCTCTTGGTCGAGGGTCAATAATAGACTTTGTTTTTTTTATCTTTTCTGGAATACTTGGTGGGTGTTTACATTGGTCGAGGGCAAATAACACCAAATTTTCCAGTCCAAACTAAACATTGCAAGTAGATTGGCGTGTAGGAGATATTTTATGAATATTTTTGTATATCTTGTAGTGTTAGATAAAATTCCTTTTTATTCTTTTTTATTTGCGATTTAATGAGTGGTTGAGAATGATGTACTTTTTGCCATAAAAGAAAATGTAAAAATTTTAGAAAGATACACTGAAATTGTAAGTGTGCCAAATTTAGGAAAACAGAAGGAGTAAAAAGATACTTGACTTATTTTTTATTCTTATAAAGGAGTATGAGGTTAATACACCTCGACCCCCGACCATCGAGTGAAGACGAAGAATTTGAGAATGGGTGTATTGGTAATTTGTAGAGCAAGAAGAGTAAAAAATTAGGCAAAGAATCCAATGTGGAATGTGGCACTTTGACTTAGGTTAGCCAGATGTGCACAAATGAGTAGGCCCCTGTAGGTATCCGGCATTTTCTGACACGTAGATTCAACTACCCCCATCAACATACACGTGGAGCCATTTCAGTGAACTTACTAACGGACCGGAAATATGCACTACAACATGTATAATTGGGGTTTTCAAATAGGCTGAATTAAAAATTTGGACTAAATGGGGATAATAATTTCCACAGTAGATGGTTGAAAGCGGTTTGAATTGCTTCAAACCGTGGAGCAGGGTAGGAAAATTCCAAACGACCAAGTTTTGCATTTGTGCAATTCTGCATGTGGCCTGGGCCCGCACTTCAGCGCGACGCCTTCTAGTTGGGCCACGTGGCCACATGCATCCCACTCCCTTTTTTTAAAAAATAATGTTGATTGGGACACGTGGCCCAATTTGGTGGTGCCACGTGTCTCAACCGAATTTTTTAAAATTAAATTATAAAAAGTTTTAAAAATCCAAAAATATGGGGAAATTGCAAAAAAAAATTATTTTTTAAAATCTAAATGAATTTTTAGATCTTTTTAAAAATCAAAATTACATTCTTTTAAAAAAATATTTGTTTTTTTGTTTAATTATGGTTCATAAATTAAATTTTAAAAATTGAAATTAATTTCAAAAAAATCCAATTCAATAACTATAGGTGTATTATTAAATTGCACGTTTAAATTTATTTTGTTAGGTAAATTTATTTAAATTAATTATTAAAGGTAGAATTAATGAGTAGGATAGAGAGAATAAAGTGGAGTCCATGAAGTGGTTTTCAACCATTGTGGAGAAAAAAAATGGACTGATTTAATTGTGATTTGAATTGCGGAGAAGAGAGATTAGTTATTTAATGAACTGAAACCATAAGAGCGATTTGACAGTAATTTTAGGGCATTGCTATTTCACGCCCCTGTATTTTACTGTATACGCCTTGTATGTATACGTATTGTGTATATAATGTATTTAAAAATTAAATTAAATTCAAGTAAATTATAATGATTATTTAATTTAGGAAAGTGATTATTTAATTTTGTTTTTGGGAATTATAATGGC
>JAULKM010000007.1:2491159-2505512 GCA_032355605.1 Rubia tinctorum
CCCGCCCCGCCCCCCCCCCCAATGCATTTTACTCTATTAATTTTTAACACTCAAATTTAGTTATTAAATTATATATTTTTATGATCTAATTATCGTCGAACCATTAATCCTTTCAAGCTTAAATGCAGACGCTGAAAGATGAATTGATTCAATTTAGTTACCATGAAACCATTAAACCTTTAGACTTAAATGCATGCTTTTAAAGATGACTTGCTATCAAATTATCAAAGTCTAACACATAATACTTGCAACTATGTATTTTCAAGATTTAGATAAGACGAGCTGGTAACATTTTTTTTTTCATGTAAAAAGTATTCATTCAGCATCAATAAAATGAGTTATCCCATGGGAAAAACCATGTAAAACAAGAATCACAAATGCAGAAAGTCATTTCCAAGAGAGAAAGATGGGATTGAAGTATGCAAAATGAAAACATACTGAAGCACACATCTGGGCCCAAGCAGCCCACTCTAAAAATGCACGGGCTTATTAGGTGGCCCAAATATCAACCCACCCGAAAAGGCCCAAAGAGACAAAACCCTAGGTCAAAACACACCGTATATATCTTTTCCATCTTCTCTGAGCGCCATAGTTTCAGCCGCAAAGGACTCAAGGAAGGAGAAGAAGATGGTCTCGCTCAAGCTCCAGAAGCGGCTTTCCGCCAGCGTTCTCAAGTGCGGGCGTGGCAAGGTCTGGCTCGACCCCAATGAAGTCAGCGAAATCTCCATGGCCAATTCCCGTACGTTTTTCAAGCTTCCATTTCTCTTATATGCAATATTCTGTTTGTTAGCCTCGTAATCTAGCTGATTAAGCTGTGTTCGTTGTACGTTTTGATTGTTGCTGTGCCTTTTTGAGATTTGGAATCGGTGCATTTCGTTAGGGTTTGATTGATTTGGCATTGATGCTTGTTCAGTGGTTTTGATTCGGCGGTGGTGTTCGTTAGTGTTTGGTTGATTATAGTTTTGGACTGTGTTGATGTGGTGTCGATGATGATAAGCTTGTAAGGCTTGTTTCTCTAAACATTCGCAGTGGCCGTCTGAGAGCTTTCGCCTTTCGCCGGGCTTGAGAGCTAATGCTGCTTTTATCCTTCCTTGGATGTCTGAGACACACTACTGTTACTGCTATTAGTAGTCATTCGCCTGTTTAGCTAATTCATGTTTTTAGTGTGCATAAACTGCTATTTGAGTATATATTTGATTTGGTTTGATTGGCGGTGTTTAATGACTCATTATTAATAATTGACTGTGTAGATGTTTGATTTGGTTGTCTTATGTTATTCATGGTTTGTGTAATTACAGGAAAGAACATTAGGAAGTTGGTGAAGGATGGCTTCATCATCAGGAAACCAACCAAGATTCACTCGCGATCCCGTGCCCGTAAAATGAAGGAGGCCAAGAGGAAGGGTCGTCATTCGGGATATGGTACTATCTTCTGCCCTTAAAGTGTCTGTTTCTTTCATTTTATTTGAGTATGCATGTTCTGGATCATACAGATGGTGGTTAATTGGGTTTTGGTGTTTGTGATTAGGTAAGCGTAAGGGTACTAGGGAGGCTAGGTTGCCCACAAAGATCCTTTGGATGCGTAGGATGAGGGTTCTTAGGCGTCTGCTTAGGAAGTACCGTGAGTCAAAGAAGATTGACAAGCACATGTACCATGATATGTACATGAAGGTGAAGGGTAATGTCTTTAAGAACAAGCGCGTGCTTATGGAGAACATCCACAAGTCCAAGGCTGAAAAGGCCAGAGAGAAGACGTTGGCTGATCAGTTCGAGGCTAAGCGTGCAAGGAACAAGGCTAGCAGGGAGAGAAAGATTGCTAGGAGGGAAGAGCGTTTAGCTCAGGTATTAGTTCTAGCTGGCCCTTCTGGGCGCTCATTGCATTTTTTCTTTACATTTATAACCATGTTATTAGCATGTAGTGATAAGTTTTTGGTTGATTTTCAGGGACCAGTAGAAAAACCAGCTCCTGCCACACAATCAGCCCAGTAAGTGCATAGTTTGGCCTCTTCGATTCATACATCGTTTTGACATCAACTGAAGGTTATCTGATTGTTTTTTGGTTTAATTTGCAGTGGATTATCAAAGAAGTCAAAGAAGTAAGACTGCTACATGAGTTAAGGGAATATGATTGTATGAGAGCTTTATATCTCTACTGCCACTAGTGTTGCAGTTTTTTGTTCTTGACTTGTTGCAACTGCAGTTATGTTTGTTTTCAGACAAAACCTTGTTTCGTACAATTTAGATGATGAAAAGAATTTTGACATCTCTATGTTACTCAAACGTACTTGGTTTTATTTATTTAAATGATGGTATTGGTCTCTACACTTTGGTTCCATGCTTAAATATCACATCTGTTCCTGATTATCATAGTCATGGTATAAAGTTGCATATATTGCTGCTAGTCTTTTTGGCTACACATTCTTTCATTCGTTTGCATCACTTGGGCCGAGCATTTTGTCTGGCTGTACAAGTTAATCGAATTCTTGACTGCCCAGATTATGTACTGACCTCATGCAGTAGCTTGGAAATTCTTGCCCTGTTGGCCTGAATTCCTCTTGCATGGTTCTTCTCAAACGAAGCAGATGCATCCGCGATTAGTCTCATAGACTGAAAAATCCGGGTAGAAAAGCAAGAAATGAATTGTATGTAGCGTAAAATCACTGAAAAAACACTCTTATCGTATCAAACCAGTCCCTACTGCAGTCCCTCCCTGAGCATGCTGTTCGAGTCATACAGCAAGTTAACATAGCGCGAGAATACGTGCGCAAAAAAGGACAATGAGTGTTAAGAACAAACCTGATACAGTCCAGGAAGCGCGCTCAGGACACAATCAATGTCATACTTAACCTGAATTTACCAAACAATCCTATGAATATTTGATGAGCTACATCATTGCATACGACATTGATCGCGACACTCTAAGCAGGTAGAATGATCTTACCTGAGTAGCGTATCCGCTGAACTCCTGTCCAAGTGTCAAGGGTGTTGCATGAACTCCTGTCCAAGTGTCAAGGGTGTTGCATCTTGCGTGTGCGTGCGCCCGATTTTAATGATGTCACTGAACTCATTTGACTAACCATAGTTATAACCACAAGGTTAATGTTGCACTAACAATTGAACCTTTGACAAACTTTAGCAATGGATATAAGATCATTACCTTCAACTGCAGCGTTGTTAGCAACACTTCCAGATTTGGTATCAGTCTCGAATTCACTTCTCGTGCAACTGCAATATGCATCACCTGTACATCGAATGAACCATAATATAACAAGAAGAAAATTTCGCTCAAACATGAGAGATGAACTGAAATCTTACAGTTGGAAAAGTATCATTAGAAGACTGTGATCTGTTCACGTGATCATTTGGATGAACCAACTTTTCGCCGTGCTTATGTCCCAGTATTTCAGAAGCCCTATTAGCAATAACCTGTAAGAAGATCAATGGCTTTAAAAATCGAGCTCAGGAGTCTTATACTAAATGACACGAATGCGCGTAAATTAGACAGTTTCCGGGACCTCATTAGAGTTCATGTTGCTTTGAGTACCGCTCCCAGTTTGCCAAACCACCAAAGGAAAATGATCACTCAGTTTTCCACCAGAAACTTCTTGTGCCGCATCCACGATTGCCTTCCCTATGTCAAGATCCAGGCCATGCTCCATATTCACCTGATGCAAGAAATATAGCCGTTAAATTCAAACCTAGGTGATAACAAAAACATGGTTCTTCAGTTAACAACCTTGGCAGTGCACTTCTTGAGAGTACCGAATGCGTGAATAATAGGCTCAGGCATTTGTTCTCTGGGGCCTCCAATGTCGAAATTCTCGAGTGATCTTTGAGTCTGAGCCCCCCAGAGCCTGAATGGAATCAAACAACAAGAAAACCTTCAAGTTTAACGATAAGTAGAACGCTGCCATGTGAGTTTATAGTAGTGTTACAACGCTAAAACACCAATAAAAGAGAGTTCGGACCTGTCAGAAGGAACATTAATCTGTCCAAATGTATCAGATTCTTCTCTGGTTGAGAACATTGCCATCTCCAAGAATCCTGCGCTTCTGCAACTCTATGAATCGATACTAAAAGTACCTTTCTCCAAGTCCTTAATTTGAGAAACAGTTTTCTGTACACAAATAAGTTCTATTTGTCACAGACCCGTAGTTGTTTTTAATCTAACATGGAAAAAGAGTTCAGAAAAAAAATGAATGCAAAACACTTACTCCTTCCGTCCCATAAATATTGGAAACACTTTCTATTTTCGTCTGTCCCACAAATAATGACATACTTTAAAAAATTACTTAAAATGGCAAAGAATATGATGCTAAATTCTCACAATGTCCTCTTTAACTTTAACAACTTTGAGGGTAGATCAACTGCTTTCTCAAAATATACCTATTTTTTCACAATTATTCTATGCCACGTAAGCTTACATAAAACTTTGGTTGAAAAGCAATTAGGCCAATATTGTTGGAACGAACAAGAAGAGATTCGTCTACTTAAAGAAAATTCGTTTCATAAGTTATACTACACTCCCTCTTCTGAAGTTGCGTTCATGTGACCATCCTATTAATGTAAATGTGGATGAAATCTCCCCTAAAATCACCACACTATCCTCTCTAAATAGTACCCTAGTATTGGTCAAGGACAGCTCATTTGCCAAATTAAGTACTCATATGTACCAATTCAATCTGCAATTTAACTATTCATTTACTTAAAACTTCTTAAATTTGACCTCAAAATTGAATATGTGTATTAGTATATATATTATTAAGTGATATATTGTTAGATTCGGTATAACGTATATTTTCATAATACCAACTTTTTAAAAGTTTTAATTATCCTTATTAAAATATATTAATGATCAAACTTTTTTGAGTCATGAATGTAATCCACACACGACTACATGAGCACTATGGTTCTACTTAGTAGAGCTTATAAGTTGTTTTTTTATAAGCAACACATTTTTTATTGTTTGATAAAATACTAAAAAAACAGTTTATTTTGAAAGCATACGTTATTTTTGGGGGAAAACATAAGTTGGTCTCCCTCTACTTTCAAAATAAATCAGATTTGCTTATTATAAGCATAACCCTGTCAAACACGCCCTATATAGTGTTTCTATTTGTGAAGAAAGGATCATCCATATGAAGAAGCATCACATATTCCACTCCCATTTTCTTCCTCTCATTTTCACATTTCACATTGTAAACGAAATATAGGTACTTCCTATGTCCTTGAATAATCTGCACTATTACTATTTGACAGTATTGTTTGATATTGTTGGATTCGTCGTAATAAACAATTTCTAAATATTGACCTTTTATTTGATGTTATTATACATAGTTAAACATAGTAGCGGTCAAACATGTTTTTTGAAAAGTATGAAAAAAATTCTATGCAGTTTAGTCTGGGGCGGAGGGAGTATAATATCTGTGATAGTGTAATGAAAGTATTACCTATCACAAATAAATATTTCATAACAAATGAACAATAATTCAGAATCTAGCTCAAAGCAATCACATGTATTGTTTGTGGCACTGTTTGCCTACAAAAATAGCTATCCGCTGTTTTTACAGCAAAAATGTTGGGACACTACCTCAGTTCTACCCAGCCAATCTGTATATAACTGCAAGCTAGAGGAATCAGAAACCTCGAGGGTCGGCTCTTTCGATGCCCAACCCCGTTATTGTGAGAATGGCTCGAATCTACTTATCGCTAAGCTTCCCAAAGCGAATTAATCGCTAGGACCAATCATCTTCTCTGGCACTACAAGTTGATCGAATTCTTCAGCAGTCAGAACTCCCAGTTTCAACGCGGCATCCTGCAAAAGCAAAAGGAATGGTCAAATTCACACGCAAATGAAGTGATTTTGCGGCGACCAAGAACTGCCGCTCACCTTCAAGGTTGTTCCCTCTTTGTGGGCTTTTTTGGCGACGGCTGCAGCATTATCATAGCCAATTTTCTGACATAACAATCATGGAAACGGTTTAGTGTTGGAATTATAGAATGGAGAGACGGAGGGACTGAAAGATTTACTTACAGGATTCAATGATGTGACCAGCATGAGGGACTGAAAGATTGTAAACAGAAAAGCAAAGAAAACAAATTAGAGAGCCGGCTTCCAAGACATGGTACAAAAGTATCAAGTGCTTGACTAACCTCGTGGAGTAACTTATGAATCCTTTCCCGGTTAGCCTGAATACCTCTCACACAGTTCTTCTCGAAAGATGAAGATGCATCGGCAATCAATCTTACAGACTGCAGGCATTGAGCGGAAAAAGAGTCAGATCACCAGGGATGGAGGAAAAAAAAGATTCCTTGCATCACAGAAATATAATGATTTTTTATGTGCCGGTGGCGACAAGTTGTGCACTTTGCGCCTCATTTCTTCATCGACATTCTTGATGGGTATTTATAAATTCAAGGGAGGGAATAAGTTCTGGTAAATGCAATGTGACACACTGAAATACGAACTGTAGAAACAAACAAAAAAACAATCATGTGTACCTGTAGAAGAGCACTGGCAATAAGAGGTTTGTATACATTCAACTCAAAATGGCCATTTGATCCACCAATTGTTACAGCCACGTGATTTCCCATTACCTGCATTTGTTTAATATTAGCAAGAAATCTACAAGACAGTAAAAGAATTTGGTCCGTTTCATTAAGCTTTTTTATACTAAAATGCTAAAACCAAATAGGCAGCCACTCCATGCACATCCCACACAAAAGTAGAAAAGAAATCATTTAAATCTCTCAAAGAATCTGCATGCTCCCCAGTTCATTTTACTTTATCTGACACCCCAAAATCAGTAAATAAACCAAGCATACCTGAGCACAGACCATGGTGAGGGCCTCACACTGAGTTGGATTCACCTTACCCTGAAATTAAACGAGCTCACAATAAATACCATGCAAAGCATGTCATTGCCTAAAAAACATGCAGTGGGGACCAAGAAATTACAGGCATAATACTGCTGCCAGGTTCATTTTCAGGAAGAATGAGTTCCCCAAGACCGCATCGTGGACCACTGAACAGGAAAAGGAGCTTCAAACATTTAGTCAACCAAACATTTAAGAACACAATGAGGTGGATCCCATGAGAAAGATATACCTCCCCAAGAAACGAACATCATTTCCGATCTTCATGAGAGAAGCAGCAATTGTATTCAGAGCTCCACTAGTTTCAACAAATGCATCATGAGCAGCCTGAAAAAATGAACAGGTTTCATCACAACTACAGACCCTAACTGAGCAAAATAACTTTCTCGTATCATGTTATAACAGCGGAAAAAAGTACTCCAGGAAATGAGAGATACCAGAGCTTCAAACTTGTTCTCAGCTGTTACAAACGGTAATTTTGTCTCCTCTGCCACAGCAGCGGCAATTTTCACATCAAACCTAGAAAAACAGCCGAAAGCTTTTGGTATGCATTCCAGAGAACCACTGAAGGAGATAGGTGACTTGCTTACCCTTTCTTAGTGTTCAAACCCGTTCCGACTGCAGTTCCTCCCTGAGCAAGCTGTTCAAGTGGAAATAACCAGTCAGAGAAAGAGGCTACAACAGAGGGATGGGTTAAGGGGGTGAGAAGTTGGTTTGGCCCAAACCTGATACAAGCGAGGAAGGGTGCACGAGACTCGTTCAATGCCATACTTAACCTGAATATACAGGGGGAAAAAAGAGTGTTATATATTTGACTGGCAACAATGAGGATGAGAAACTAAAGACTTCAAAACAAAAGTCAGATCAAAGATGGGCACCAATATAGTTTGCGATCATTGCAAAAAAAAATCTTCATTTCAAAGTTAACTACGAAGTAAATGAATATTATTTGAGTACAACAACATACTTACGTAAACGCAATATAACAATAATTTGAATAGGCCATGAAGGGAATTCATAGACAAATATTGAAGTCATTATATAATGGCAGATCTCCCAGAGATCACTACGATCCATCCCAATAATGAAATTGACAAGGGCATTCTATGAATGTATGGGGATCTTACTTGTGTTGCATATCCACTGAACTCCTGCCCAAGTGTCAAGGGTGTTGCATCTTGAGTGTGCGTACGCCCAATTTTAACTATGTCCTTGAACTCATTTGACTAATCCACAAAGAAACAAGAGAGCTATAAATCTGACTGTTAAAGTTGAAATAACACAAGGATTGAAGATAATCTAACTGTGACTGAAAATAATTGAGCCTGAAGTATAATCAGAAACAAAGCAATTGAAAGAAAAAAAAAACAATCAGAACCAACTTTATCCTAACAATATATACTATTGTACTCTCTCTCAATACAAATAAAGAAGAAAGCAAGCATTAACATAATATAGATCCTGATAGGCAGCCTGTCCATAAGCTTATGGTCAGACCACTTATTTTTATACCTTATACACTGCATTTGTTAAATAACATATTAAAATTTTAAATTTTAAAAATAATTTTTTTACATCATATATTTTTATATTTTCACATTCAAATACACATTATTACTTATTTTAATTTTTAAAATACATTATTTAAATTTTATTAAAAAATACAACATTTAAGGTAAAAAGTACAGTGGACTATCCATAAGCTTAAGGAAAGGAAAGGCCTTCTTTCCTGAGACTTTTCTCCATAATATATATAGTAAACGTTTCATGTCCTTTTAACCCCATCTAGTGATTATAGAATTACAAACCACACCAATAGTTTCAATTCTGTCAAAGGAGATAAAGAAGACTGGTACCAACAACCAAAGGCAAAAGGTATCCATGTTCAATTCCTCACTACTGATAAACCTTAAGTTGTACTACATTAAACTTAAGCCATACATAAATTGAGTAAGCACATTAAACAGATTTTAAAACCAGCCTTTAACAATGGATTTAGAGATCCTTACCTTTGACTTCAATGTTGTGTACAACACTTTGAGATTTGGTATTAGTCTTGAATTTACTTCACGTGCAGCTGCAATATGCATCACCTGTTTATTAAAGGACGCAAAATCCATCAGATGGGAAATTTATATTATCCTGAAAGCTCAACTAGTCACCAGCAAATAGATTTATCTACACCAGAAGACTTACTGTTGGAAAAGTATCATTAGATGATTGAGATCTATTCACATGGTCATTTGGATGAACGAACTTCTCGCCACGACTATGCCCCAGGATTTCAGAAGCTCTGTTGGCAATAACCTGTAAAAATCCGCAGGAGAACAATTCATCCAAACAGAATTTCTTCAAAACTTAATGTAACAATTAAAACTTTCAACTGAAGAAAAATAATTAGACAGCACGTGGAATAACTTTTTAGAACCTCATTAGCATTCATGTTGCTTTGAGTACCACTTCCAGTTTGCCAAACCACCAACGGAAAATGATCATTTAATTTTCCATCAGCAACTTCTTGTGCCGCTTGCATAATTGCCTTCCCTATGTTGGGATCTAGACCATAATCTATATTCACCTGAAAGTGCCAAAAATAAAATTTGTAGCCGTTAAAGCTAAGGGTAAAAATCCAGCTGCAGCACGAATAGAAACTAGGGATAATAACATTCTGATGAAATATTGACAACCCTACAATTCACTTAGCTAGACATATCAATGAAATTTGAGAAGATGAACCTATGCAAGTGTGTATAACCCCAATATAAAGATCACAAAGAGAAGTGAAATGAGTGAAACACTTGGCAACCTTAGCGGCACACTTCTTGAGAGTGCCGAATGCACGAATAATCGGTTCAGGCATTTGTTCTCGCTGACCACCAATATCAAAGTTCTCTAGCGATCGTTGAGTTTGAGCTCCCCACAGCCTGAACCAAGAATCAAACAACAAAAGTAGTCAAAATATGCGTAGCAACTATAACTTTCAGCTCCCCCTTTACCATTAAAAAATCACTCTGTACTGAATTACAACAGACTGCCACATCAAACATCTCTGATCAATCGAAAACTACAAAATTCAATTCTCTATAATATGCATCTCAATGCTAAATAGCTGTATTAATCAAAGAGCTACATACAAACACAACTTTTATTACGTCTTAGTAGATCGATCCACAACAGAAACATGCACATAAACAAACATATAAAATGATGGGAAGAGATTAACGGAAAAGGTATAGCGAGCACTAACTTGTCAGAAGAAACATTAATAGGTCCAAACGTATCATATTCCGTCCTGGTGGACACCCATCGCAAAAATGACGTCGTTGAAGCTGCTGATCGATAACTCGACGCCCGACGGCAAGAAATCAACATTGCCATCTCCAACAATTATCTCACAAATGCTTCTTCGCACCTGAATTTTTTATTTTAAGAAAAATATATATAAATCACAATCTGAAGTTTTTCGATAAAGTGTGTCGCGACGGCGATCACTTACCGCCGGAAAAGTAGTCGGCACCGCCGCAGACGGAGGAGGAATTGGAATACGATGGAGTTTGTAGCGGTGGTGTTTTAGCGGGTTTAACGAATTTGACAAGCTTTTTCATGCCTTCTGTGAAAAGGCTTTGGCCCAGTGGCCATACTCTATTTGGTTTATTCCTATTGGACCGCTAAGGCGGCCCGATACAAACCTTTGGGCCGATATTACTATTTCATGCGATTTATTTTCTTTCACTGGTCCTCACTACATAATCAAGTTGTGGGATTTATGGTGAAAAATTGAATGGATAACTGGTTAATTGTCTGATAAAAACTTCAATGTTTATAAGTTTGAATCCCCATTGTCTCAATGTGAGAAGTTCCTTTTGTATGAGGGTTCCTTATGGACACCGCGAAGTGATTATTAGGTGGTTGAATCTTGTACGTCGTTATTTACCTCTTCATTAATTCGTAGTGCGGGATGACGAGGATTTGAGGACGAAGGATTTCGCCTCTCCATAGTTTTAGGCATTGAATACTCAAAATTATTTGCATTTCAGTTAAATTCCAAATATTGCAGTTAAATTGATTTTATTTAGCTTATTTGACTATTATTCTTATATTTTACTATGTTTAATTTTACTTTGATTCAATTCAGTTTAGTTCAAAACATTATTGAATGAAAATTTCTGAAAACACCATAGGTATCTTCGTGGTATAAGATAATCGAACCATGATCTGGGAGTTTTTGTGAGTATCATTTGATGGGTGAAATTTCAGTTAATATATAAGTGGATGATCAATCACTTAATTTGTTATAAGTGAGTCCACATATCATTACCAATGTTACTTAATAAATGTATAAAGAGTGTAATGTGTATGGTTTAGTGATAAGTCACACTATCTAGAGAGATTCATGGTTCAAAATACACTCACATCAAGAATTGTGAATATTAGGACAATTTCTTGATGGGGATTACCCAGCGTCATGTGACCGTATCGGTGGTCCCCCGCTGTGGTTTTCCAACCTGCAATTGGTCGATGATGGTGAGATTGTGGTGATTCTGGTATCAGTGGCAGTGGTTCGTTGGTGGTGCAACATTTGGGGGTTCTCATGAGGGCGTCTCATGCTATCAAATCGATGGAGTTTCATTCTCCACTGACATTTAATAGATTTAATTGTGGTGTCTCCTAGTTAGGTTTTAGATTATAATGTTAATGTGTAATTTGATTGCTTGTATGTAATCTTAAACAAAAATGTATAAAGAGAAGTATAAGTGTGTGGTGGTTGATGGTGATTTGAAGTTGGATCCCTTGTTAGTTGTAGAGAGTGATGCTCATAGAATTGAACATATTTAATGTTCAAACTGATTGAGAGGGTAGTAGGTAGGAAGCTGTTAATGTATGCAGTTTGTACGGTTTTCATTTAGTAGCAATTTGGTGCTTTAAACACCTGCCAATTTCCATGTGTTCATCAAGCATTCAACACGATTATTTGAATCAATTTTTCATGCAAGTTAAAGGATGCAAAAGGAATTGGGGTGGGGGATCTAGATATTAATAAGAAAATACGAATAATTATTTTTTGGGAAAAAATAACACTCCAAAATTGAAGGTGTGAACGAATTAAGTATTACACCGTTACAACTGTGTTAAGTAGAACTGTATTTAGGATTTTTTTTTAAATTAAAAGATGTGGTTCATTCATTGTTAAAATATGGTACAGAGTGTGGGATGTTATCCCATTGAAATATTTCATCTCTACTGTATTTTGCATTTTGCGCTAGTAAGTGAGCAACAAAGTTATCCGGCTTTCTATCTATGTTAATTTTGGGAACAGATGATTTTCAACTAGTCTGCTTGCATCCTCAATGATGAGACCAAATTCCAACCTCCTTGTGATTCTTCACGGCGTTCATAATTAGTTGCGCATCTCCTTTTATATTTAGAAATAAAACTGACATATTTTGAAAGCGTGAAAAATCAATTATTTACTTTTTCTTCAAAAATATATCCTACCTTTGAAATACACGATTTTTTTTATACTCCCTCCGTCCCGGAGAAAATGACACACCTTCTATTTTCGTCCGTCCCAAAGAAAATGACACAATTCAAATCTTTCCTCAAATGGCAAAAAAGAGCTAATGCATTTACTATATTATCCCTGAAAAAGTTGAATAAATCCACTAGTCAACTCTTCCATTACCAAAATAACCTTCCTTTATTTCCCATCAACACTTCCACATCAGCTTGCATAAAAACCCGATCCAAAAGCAAGTGTGCCATTTTCTCCGGGACGGAGGGAGTATATTTTTCTAGTCCTCAGGTCATTGGCCTTTACTTTGAGTGCATGAAAATTTGAAATTGTATTTTTATCTGATTTTAGCTAAGGGATTTCCTATTTAATTTAGGCTGTTGGGTCCAAACACCAAATGGAAATGAAGATGAAGAAGTAGAATGATAACCGGTCCTTTTTGTTTATTGCTTATTATATGAAATTAGTGAAATAATGTTGATAGGGACTTTGGGTGAAAGTGAAATTATGTGGGTCGATTAGTAGTTACTGAAAGTTGATATGTTGAATTGCAAATATTGCCGAATTGTAATTGATGAAATTTTGGGGGGCCTGAATTGTAATTATTGTAATTTCTTATTTTTATTCTCTACATACATTTTGCGACGCTTCCAGCTTTAGCAATTTTTTGCGACGCTTCCATGTGCAGCACTCGTTTGGACGTTCTTGCATGTCATAATTTTCACGATGTTTTTATGCGTCACAAAAATATAATGACACAGTAACACGTCACAATAATTTAGTGACACTAAATAGAGGCACTTCCAAAAAGCGTCACTAATCAGTTTAGCAACGCTTTTAAGTGTCTGAACTGTTAAAAAAAGTGTCACTGTAGGAGATTTTTTTAAGTGAATCAAGACAGGTTAGTTCGGTCTGCTACAGAGAATGGACAATAAACTGTTAAATCTGGATGTAGAATACAGTGTACAGCAACACAGCAGAGTAATGCTCATGTAGGAAGACCATGGAAACAGTTTCGGAAGATGAAGCTACAACGGAAAATACTTATATTTATCATGGGTTCAAAGGCCTAGAAGATATTTTTCAATAATCGAAAATGACTGGAATTGTTGGTGTTTTCTTATTATTGAAAAGATACAAGTCATCATTCGGCAAAAGCTGTGATCAATCATTCAACAAATCTCACAGGGTGCAACCCCATGATACATGACTCTTCATCGTCAAATATGGTATCTAGTGGGAAGGCCATTTAGGCCTATAAATAAATGTCAGAATGGTGGAGTTTTACTACATAAAAAAAACCATTCACTCACAAGTAACCATTTTGCTCTTCTTCTTTTTGTTTTTCGGTGTTGAAGTAGTTAGTGCAAACTATTGTCCACAAGACTTCATTTTATCCTAGAAGATATTTGTTATGTATCATATGTCCACAAAAGGGAACAAATATGTAATACACGACTTGAAGTTTGTCTTTTATATTTGTACATTTCATTCTATTCTCCTACACTTTTTTCTACTTGCCTTTGTCTTAGACCAGACAATTTAGCCCCAACAAAAACTTATGTGTCGGTTTAGCAGTATGAGTTATTGTCAAATGAGATAACCACTTTGGATTCGGTCTTTTCTGCCAATAATCGGATGACTTCATAATAGTAGTCTAAAATATATCATAAATATAAATTGTAGTCTAACATATCATACATAACATAATCGAAAACATACCATTTACGGCTACATTTTCCATAGCCGCACTTGCCTCATCTTCTCCATTTTCAGCAGCCACATCTTCCACAATTTCAGGTTTTACGCCTGTTTTTCCCGCCTCCATTCCCGCCGATTTCAAATCTTCCCGAAAATGATGTTGATGATGAGAATCAACAATTCATTGGTTTTGTAAAGTCTGATTGATATTTTCATTGATATACACGTAACTATTTATACAAAAGATTACAACTCATTATTCCTA
>JAULKM010000007.1:2512492-2534016 GCA_032355605.1 Rubia tinctorum
CTAGTAATTTTAGCGACGCTTTTAAGTGTCTGTACTGTTTTAAAAAAGTGTCACAGCATAAGATTTTTTTTGTAGTGGTTTCTCTATAAGTGACACTATAGATTTAGTTGCTTAGATTTAGGTGGAAAAAAATGAGTGGATAGAATTGAATGTAGAATGTAAAAAGTAGAATAAGTTGATGGAATTGAAGGAATATTATCAAAACTGGAAAGTGTACCAATATAAAAGAAACTGTCCAAAAAGGAAAGTTTGTCAATAATAGAGAAACAAAGGAAGTATTATATTTTTAAATTTGAATATCATATATTTTTTATTAAATAATATTATTTTTAATCAAATAATATATTTACTATATTAAACATTATATTTTTAATATAATATCTTTATATTTTCACATTTAATTATATTTTATTATAAGTTTAACTTGTAATATAAGATAATTTTAATTTAAAAGTACAATGTTTAATCTAGTTATATTCCATAATTTTAAGAAATGTCCCTTGTTCTAAGACTTGACTCTTTTTTTATTTATAAAATCTACACTATTTTCATTAACTTTTATAAAATAAACTTGAACATAAATTTGAAATAACATATAAACAAGATCTCTTTAAAATTGTTATATTTTTAAAATATATAATATAAAATTTTATTCATATTATATAGTGTAATTAAAATTGTTGATAATCAAACATGTATTAAAAAAAGTTAATAACAAAAAGTATCACTCTTATAGGATTTTGGCAGTATGAAACTTCACCAAAGTTGATAAACCAGCCAATTTGGTTTATCAACTAGTCCAAATTAAGCTTTGTAATAATTTACAAAAATTTAATCAACGTACTGCTAATTAAACCGGGAATTACACACAAGCTAGTGAAACAATTTTATTTTAAAAAATAAAATACTCATAATTATAAGTGGGGATTTAATCGACTCCCATAACAGTTCAAAATAATGGTCGGTTGTGAGTATATATAACAAAGGATGGTTAAGTGAATTGTTGGGACGCGAAAGTGTTTGAATAAAAGTTAGATAAGAAAATGAATAATTGTGTTTTCATTTCTAATCTTCCACCCCTTGGTATTAAATTAAATTTTTCAGACAACCATTTACTTCCTAATATATAGATCAAAATGAGCACCATTAGAGCAGTAGATGGTGTGTTCTCATCTTAAGTACCAGTCTAGTTGTAGATTGATCAACAAATAGTCTCATTGAACTGCCATCTTTCCCGTCTCTTCTCGAGAAACAAGTAACTTGGAGATTAGTTTATCAATTTTCTTTTCAAGGGAGGTCTTAAGGTTTTACCACTTACCAGTCTTTAAGTTATGTACGGTCTACTATATGTTCACTTGTGCATTTCATTAATTAAATTAAATACTAAATTTTTAAATTTAAATAAAGTGTTTTTAAGTTAAATATTCTACTTATTATATAATATTTGTTACTATATTTTTGTGTTCAAACACACCTTCTTACATATTTTAACGTATAAAATATAATTTTAAAATTTTAAAATATAATTTTAAGTTAAAAGTGATTTGTCCATAAGATTACGGACATGCTTTCTTCCCTGATACTTCCCCTTCTTTTTATATTAAAACACGTACTTATTATTTTCAAAGCAATTAATTTGTCTGGAGGACATAAGAACTAGATTCGCATAATCTCATTCACTCCAGGGTTTAGGGTTTAGGCCCAACTAACTTATTCAACTGCAACCCAAACTCCATATTCCAAACTTATCCGTACTCTCTTATTAAGCCCAAACTATACACTACTTACTCCAAAAAAATCCAAGATCCACTCAAACCCCTCAGCCATTTCAATCTCAACCGTCTCAGCCAACTATTCAAAAACCCCAATAAAATAGCTATTACCTAAAACCCAATCCAGAATACATATTACTTACCCAACTCCAAACAGAACATGATATTCCACTGCTAAAATAATTTGTTTCAAGAATATTCTTACCACAATGCCAATTGTTGGCAGATGACATTCAAAAAACCCAGAACTTGTATGAGCTTATTCTTATAGACACCCATTCAATAGAAATCCAACATAAAACCAATAAAAATTACCCAAATAGAATAGACTATTCCAAGATACATATTAAATAGGTACTTCATCCCAGGCACTTTAATAATATTCATTCCATAAACAAATTTTCAGTAAATTATATCCTGCAAGGGTTTAATTATGCTGACTACATTCAAGCTTGGTATAGAACTATTTATATTAGATCATTTGACCATTCCTGATTCATAAATTTCCACCAGTAATTCAACGTAGATATTCCCATATGGTTTTATGATTGGTTCACAGCCTTTGGGCCATTTGACAACCAGTAGTTAAAGGTTATGACACATTCCAACAACTTAGCAAAGCAGAAAAATTTAGAAAATCATTTTTATTCCATAGTGTATTCAGAGTTCCATGGATTTTTGCATGGAGCTTTCAGATTCAACCAATTCATCAAGACAAGCCATGTTCCATAATTAGGCAACACAATATAAAATGGTGGAGTAACTACAGGGTAGAGTTTTGCTCACCCAAGGCGGTTACCTATTATATTCAAACAGGAGAAAAAATACAAATATAGTTTATCAAGGAAGAAATAATTCAGCAAGTCAAGAGCCCATTCCAAGTAGCCCTACAACAAACATCTCATTCAAGCCTAGTTCCAGTAGCCATATAGCAAGTGCCTCATTCAACCATCCCGTTACAAAGGAAGACTCAAGAAATAGGAGAAGATAGTGATTTCAAGAAGATGATGGAATTATATAATAAAATCAAAGGCAAAGGAAAAAAGCAAGACAGGAGAATTCAAAGAAGAAGACCAAGAAGATCCATTTGGTGGCCCGTTGAGCCAAGACCCATTCGAATTTTAGTATGTAAGCAATGACGTATTCAAAACAATCAACAATGGAGGGACTCCGACTCCACTCTGAATCCATTTAAGAAGACAAGCAATAGTGGTGGAACTCAAACACCACTCAGACTCCACATGTGACCAATCAATAATGGAGGGACCCAAACTCCACATTGAATCCATTCAAGAAGGCAAGTAATAATGGTGGAACCCAAACACCACTTAGACTCCATTTGTGACTAATCAAGATAGTGGAGGGACCTATACTCCACTCCAGACTCCAAAGTTTTATTCAATCTCATTTGTAATAGAGTAGAAGTATTCTACAAATAGGTAGTTTACATTCATTGTTAACTACGTTGGTTTGAGCCCCTTCTCTCTCTATAACCTCTCCAATCTAAATTCAGATCGAACCTCCCATAGTTCATCTATAATTTCATACATGTCCCTAAGCCTTAACCAGTATTCAATAATCATTATTTAATAAAGGTACTATTTCAGTTGATTATTTATTGTTTCAATATCTTATGTTTGCAATGCTTCAATATCTTTTCAATTGTTTAAGGATCGTTATAAAAACAATACAGCAATACAACATTGAAAACATAAACAATTGAAAATATATTGAAACATTAAATAATCAACTTAATAAATCTCTTTTATTTGGAATTGGATAGCTAATCCATTGTGATACCTTATTTCATAGTTTGTAGTTTATAACTAGTCTAGCAACACCTCGTTCATTTTCTACTTGTTTGTTTAGATAAAATGCAGAGCAACTCCAATGGGATTTACTCTTTCTAATTAATTTTTTGTCTAAATGATTTTGAATTTTCTGTTTACATAATTCAACCATTTCAGAGTTCATTTGAATAGGCCTAACTTTAGTTGGAATATTTTGTTCATTAAATTCTTTTTCATATGGTAAACTTACAATATGTTTCTTTCTTTCCCAAAAATCATTAGGATGGTTTGAACAAACTTCACTTTGAAATTCCCTTTCTAATTTTCTCTTGGATTAATTTATCACTTAATTGTTCTTCTATCTTTTAATAACTTAATTCTTCTTTTAAAATTACTATAGTTTTTTTGTTTATTATTGAATATATCCTTTTATATATTGAATTATTTTGTAATAAATTTAATAAAACTTGACTGGGTGGATCTAAAAATGAAAATAATAATTTTTTACCTAATAATTTTATTGTAATTCCTTCTAATGTTTTCTTAAAAGGAGTTATTTGATTTAAGAATTGATTTCCTAATACTGCATCATAGGCTACATCTTCTAATATTAAAAATGAGTGTTTTATACAGTAATTATTATTGCATATAATTCTATTAGGTAGTTTCTTATTTATTTTCATTGCAGTACCATTTGCTTCTATTAGTTTTTCATTAGTTTTTACTAGATATTTATTTGGAATAATTCCCGATCTGATACAGGACTGGTCTGCACCACTATCCACTAATACTACTATATTAATGGTAAAATTTTCAACTCCTATCGTGACTAATGAATACCATTTTTCTATATTTACTTTATTAATGGCATTAAAGAATTGAATATCAGTAGGAGTTTCATCAGTTATATTTATTCCTATTTTTGGTGATGCTATATTTGAACTGTTTGAGTTTAAATTAGTAGTTGCTATTCTTATTTATAATTCTAAATTTTTTCTTTTAATGTTGTTAATTCTTGTTTAATTTGACTTACTTCCATTTTAGTTTATTAATTTCTACCCTTAAACCATTTGATTTTACTATTTCTTTTTTTTATCAACTTTTGAATATTTTATAATTATTTTACTTAAATTATATGGTTCTTGAACCTGTGGTACTTTTGAATTATTTTCTTCCTCTATTACTAGGGCAGTTTGTTCATATATTCTTTTTGTTTTTCTGACTTTTCTAATTTTCCTATCATATCTAATAAAATTTCTTTTTTATTATTTGAAAATTTTAACATGTTAATTGTTGATATCTTACATTGACATATACTAATATTTTCTGAACCTGATGAATCTGAATCATATTCTATTTGTTCTTCATCTGAACTATCTATTAATAATGATAGTAGTTTGTTTTTAAATTCCTGTTATTCTGAGAATAATGAATATATTTTCTTTTCTGTTTGAATATTTCTATATTTATTATTTCCTTTAGAATATTTATGCTTATTACTTTTTTTTATAGAATTTGTTGTTATTATAATATTTTTATATTTTTTTCTTGAATATTTTTCTATATTCTGATGAAGAGGTTTAATACCAGTGATTCCAAATTGCTGGCAAAATGAACCCATTTCCTTTCTTTCAGAACCATACTTATGTTGAATCCTTAAATTTTGACATAAAGTCAATGCTTCCTTTTTCACAAATGCAAATATTTGTCCAAATGTTAAACTATCGTAATAGATCTTTTTAGTACCCAATTTTTTCTGTAATTTGTAATTATTCTTTGCGAAAATAGGTTTGGTAATCCAGTGATAAATTTTTCTTTCCAAAAAGGAGCATTCGAATCAGTTCTCCTTAAACTTGAGTTAAGAATATATCTTTATACCATTTAAAATCAGTCAGGGTTGGACATCTTAGATTTGTTAAACATATTTTTGAACTAGTTAATTCTTCATTAGGATTTCCTATAAAATACATTGAAATCACATATATTAAATAAGTTGATCCATCTTTAGACATAACAAAAGTAATATCATTACCTTCTCCTACAACTTCTTCTGTTTCATGTTTCATTATTAACTGTTTTTCTTCTAAGGTAAGATAATTATCCCACCATCCTTTTAATTGTCTTGTAAATCCTGTTAATAATAAAGTAACAATTTGAGGTTCAGTAATATTAATTTTTGTTTTGTATGCCATTCTGGCCATAACCATCTCTTGAAGTATATTTAATAATTGATATTCTGACTTACCATCTATGTTCCATTGATAGAGAGATTGACCATCATAACTGTATAAGAATTGACTTTTTTTTTTCTTCATATTGGATATCTGGTGGAATTGGTCTAGGGTAGTAATTCTTTGTTTTATCATTTCTCCAATTCTTCCTAAATCTTGGTGCCCTTAATTTATTTATTTCTAACTTAGACTATAGAGTCTCGGGGATTATCATCTGTTGTTCAATTAATTCTATTTGATTTTCTAGTTCTTCTCCTGAATCAGAAGAATCACTGCTTGAACTTGTTGAATCATGATTATTAGTTTGAGATATTACTCCTATTGTTTTTTATGTATTAGCCTCATTCTTTTTATTCCATGAAATTGAATTTTCCATACTTTTTGAAAAAGGTGCTACTTGAAAATGAGGTTTTGTAGTTTCATTTGGAAATCTTATTTCTTTATTTTCTAATTTAGTAGATATCATATCTACCTGATTAGCTATAGTGCGTAATATCTGATTTGAATAATTATTTTGTAGATATATTTTCTTAACATCTTCTGAATTAATTACTTCTTCTGTCTCTTTTCCTATTTTGAATTGAGATGCCACTATAGTCTCGTTATTAATATTAATTTCTAAACTTTTTAATGGATGATGGATTGAACTTATAACTGTACCATTTTGTAAATTCCAAAATTAAAAAAAGATTTCTTTGTACATTAATAGCTGAAATATTATTTAATTATCTTTATTTTATATTATTTGATTCTTTTCCAAATAATATTGCAACCATACGAAAAACTTCATTTTGATTGTTTTAAATCTATTATGTTCTTCATAAAATTTAGTTTTAAAATTATTTCTTAATTCTATATCAAATTCTTCAAACCATAATCTAAATTGAATGTTATCGGAACTATAGTAATCCTTATTTAAATATTCTTTATCTATGCTTATTTTTTCATTACTTGTCATCATATGTAATTCTGAAAACTTCATTTCACTTGGAGATGGAAATTCATATTGAAAATTTACATCTGGAATTATTTTTGGTAAAAGACTTGAATACCTAACTTTAGAATCATGAAAGTTTGTTGGAATGTCTGATGTTGAATATATGGATGACTGACCCAAATAATATCTAGCTTCCTCTGGTATTGCTCTATTGTATGGAAATTTTCTAGACATAGACCTTCTAAATTTTATTAATACATTTCCATTATTTTGTTCTTCAATTATTGATGATTCTGTAATTGCTTTATGTCTTTGCATAGTTAATGGTCTTTCACCTATTATTTCATCTGGAATAGTTATTTCATTCCATCCTAACAATTTTGGAGTTTCTATTCTAGTATTATCTGATTTTAACAATATAGATATTGATTCATCCTTCTGTGAAGGGTTTAGTCTTAATACTGTTGGAATCATTGATGTCATTAATTTAAAATAAAATCTGTAAATTAATACAAAATGTTCAGTATTGGATGCAATTTTATTTTGTTTTAATTGAATATCTAATTTTAATGAATTTATTATGTTCAGATCTGTTAAACTTACTGAATAATTTGGAATAAAATTAGACCTAATTATGTCATTATAAACATTAGTTTGAATCATTGCCAGTAGGGAATCCTTATATTCAATTAGCCTATCATCTCTTAATGCCATAAATATAAGAGTATCTATCTCTAATCTTACTAATGGATGTAAAACTATTTGAATTAATCCAAAATGAAGAAATTTATAATTTTGCATTACATAATGATTAATCGCTTTTTCCCGAAAATAATCTTATTGATTGAAATTCTTGATTCATTGGTAGTATTTCTTCATGTATTTTAATAGAATATGCATTACTAAATTCAAATATTCCTTGATGATATATTGAGTTAATATTTTGACCTGGCAAAACTTGTTGTAATTCATGACTCTGTAATATACTAGATGTTGATGATGCCGATGCCGATGCCGATGCCGATGCCGATGCCGATGCCGATGCCGATGCCGATGCCGATGCCGATGCAGATGCAGATGCATGCCTGAGATTTGTTTCTCCGAATAAAAATCCTCTAATTCTTTCAACCATAATAACTTATCTTTAGGCTGATTAGCCTCTAGTATGAACTAGTGTTGTATTCATCTATCAGGACCACGTTTATACCTTGCCGTGACCACCCTAACACCTGGGCTGACCAACGATTTTACTGGCTCTGGACGCTAGCCAAGTGCTAAATGAATACAAACTAATCCAGACTCTAAGTTTATATATATATATATCCGTCTCTTGAAAGACGGTTTTTTCATAAGTCATGGAAAGACCAAGGTTTAAGTGCAAATTAGAAGAAATCAAGATAAAATTTTCGAGTTGTATGAATCAGGTTATAAACTTTATAACTATTACACATTACATGATAAATTTTTAATATTGCTACCAAGACCTTTTATCTTTTATTAATCTAATTGAACTCCGTCTTTCCATAACCCCATGAAAAGATGGTATTTCCCAAGACTTTGCCTATCATTTATCATAAATTTGATATCGATACAATAATAGTTACTATGTTTTTTTCCTTCTGAAAGTGTCAATCTAACCCTGTAAAATCTGAAAGTGCGATTCTAACCCTAAGTTTTTTTAGCAAATGTTTCAATATAACATTTTTGCATGATTCCGGGTTGACTTTGTATTTTCTGGATTTGATCCCATTTAAGAAGACTAAAATACCCCTAGTCCTAAACTAAAAATGCAATGACATACATACCCATAAGGTTCTTCTTCTTCATGTTCAAAACCACCCCAGTGCCACCAGGGGCGGCTGTAATCTGATTTCCCCACCCTCGATTCCCATCCAGAATAAGGTTTCACTGCCCAACCACCTCTGGCTGCCCCGCACCACCTCGCCTCCGTCACCACCGTCGGCTGCTGCCATTGCTCCACCTCGTCCACCCCTAGATCCGACATCAAAATCCTCCTCCTTCCCTCCCTCACTCTCCCCGCCACATCGTCACTATGCATCCTCTCCCTGCCCCAATTCTTCTTCTTCTTTCTTTTCTCCGTTTTTTAATTCTTACTGCAAACCCTCTGCTTCCAGGTACAAATTTGGCGTCATACCTTCAAAATCAATTGAATACGCCAACCTTCAAAAATAAATTAATACGAAAACTCCAGCGCATTCAAAATTAAATGAATATGGAAAATCTGGTGTCGTACCAAGACTCTCATCTTTGCAACCCCTTGATCACCCAGTACAGGGCACTCACTAGCTCGGCTCCCTCCCGGTGTTTCCACGGGGTCATTTCAGTGGGCCAGAGCCCCACTCAGTGGCATAAAAAATTAAGCGGCATCGGCATAAAAAAATAAGCGACATAAAAAAATTAAGCTTTGCTGTGTAACAAGGGTCTGGGATACATAATGGAAATGAAGAAATGAGGAAGAAGAATAGGGGAGGGCAAAATGGACTTTTCTTACTGATTTTTTTTTATTTTTTAATCAGTGGAGGCCAATTTCAGGTTGTCAATGTTAGATTAGCACTTCCATCCAAATAACAGAGTTAAAATTACACTTTTAGATTTTACAAGGTTAGATTGACATTTTTGACCAAAATATAGGGTCATTTTAGCACTTTAACTCTTAGTTATTTATAATAGTGATGTTATTGACAAGTAAAAATGAGAAGGTCAATAATTTTGAATAATAAAAATCATATATTCCCTCCGTCCCACTAAAACTTGATTAATTGCTTTTTAAAGTCAAAATTTATAAACTTTTAACCCTAAATTTCAGCTAACACATATATATATATATAATAAAATATCCCGCCGGATCTTGTTAGATTGGTCTTAACATCTATTTTCTAAAAACTAATTTTTTATTCAGAATTATTATATGTAATTGGAGATATTAACGATCAAATATGATCATTGAATACCGTGAAAAAGCAATTAAGCAAGAGGGAGTACACTATTCGATATTATACAGTCTCGTTGCATTTGGGTCAATATGATATAGAAAATAAGGGTGTAATCTTGTGTTTGTATTCATGATCCGTGTTACAATATATAGAGGTGCAAGAGACTTATACAAAATCATAAAAGGAAAATGATTCTATATTAAATACAAGTAATATTCACATAATATTGTTATTCTTTAATACTCCTCCTCAAGTTGGAGCATGTAAATCAAGAATGCCAAATTTTCCAAGTAGTAACTGAAACTGAGTACGTTCAAGAGCTTTCGTGAACAATCCGCAGGGTGATAAAAAGTGTGAATATGGTAAGTGACAATAGTACCAGTCTGTACAAGATCGCGGACGAAATGCCAATCAACCTCAATGTACTTCGTACGTTCATGGAAAAGGGGATTGGCTGCAATATGAAGAGCAGATTGACTGTCGCAAAACAGGCGCATGAACACCCAAGACCCGAAGGAAAGATATAATCCATAAAACTCACAACTAGTGACTCCCATTGCACGATACTATGCTTCATCAGAAAAATTAGAAACTATAGATTGCTTCTTGGTCTTTCGTGAAATTAGAGAATCACCAATCATCACAAAATACCCAGAAAAAGAACACCATGTAATGGGACATACAACCCAGTCATAATCACATAAAGCAGTCAACCGTAAAGAACTACGTGAAGAGGGGAATAAACCTTAACCAGGATGATTCTTCAAGTAGTGTAGAACTCAGAGAGCAACTTTCCAGTAGGGAGGGACACACAAAAATTTCATAAACTGAGCAAGCGTATGAACCGAATAACTGAGTTGATGACGAATAATGGAAATGTAAATGAGACAACCGACTAGGTGACGATACTGCTCAAGATCATCATAAAGTGACCTCTCTACGAGTGCTAGATCATGTTGTTACTCCATTGAAAAATTAGTCAGATTAGCAACCAATAAACCAATATTTGCTAAAATGTTGAGGGCATGTTTCCTTTGAGAAAGAAACATTTCATCCAGTCCTCTAGCAATATCTATAACCAAGAAATACTTAAGTGCACCAAGATTCTTCATTTCAAAACAAGAGCTCAAATATTTCTTGAATTCAGAGATCAGCGACGAAGAATTACTAGAAATCACCAAATCATTCACATAGACAAGCTCATGCAATGAAACCGAACCACGAGAGTAAAATAAAAGAGGGTAATCAGTCTTACTCTGAAGAAATCCAGAGGCACGTAGAACATTTTCCAACTTGGAAAACCAGTTGCGAGAAGCTTGTCGTAAACTGTAAAGAGATTTCTGAAGTTGACAAACAAGGCCTGTAGGCATAGCATAACCAGAAGGAGGGCTCATGAAGACCTTTTCATGAAGATCGTCGTGGAGAAAAGCATTATAAACGTCTATCTGATGAAGTTCCCAACCACGAATGACTGCAAAAGACAAAATTAAGCGAACTGAACTCATCTTCACAACAGGAGAAAATGTCTCAGTGTAGTTGGTTCCCTTAATCTGATGATTTCCTAAAACCACCAAACGAGCTTTGTGATGTTCAATGGTACCACCAAATTTTAACTTGGTACGATAAACCCAGTCTTACTGGAGGAGGAGAAGCCATAGTCCACATATCATTACACTCAAGAGCATTGATCTTATCAGTCATAGCATCACGCTAATGAGCATGTTTTTATGCCTCAGAATAAGTGGTAGGATCTGCACTAGAAGATACTGTACCAAAAAATTCTAATGCGAACCAAAAAAAATTGTTGAAATTTGCATACTCAGTTAAAAGATAGAGAACACCTGAAGATAGTGATGGCGCATGAGTGATCGTAGATGGGGGAAAGGGCGGGGGTAGCAGTAGTAATAGAGCAGACATAGTCATTCAGGTAGGCAAGAGGTCGACGGTCGTGAGAACTCTGACAATGAGGTAATTGGTCGGTCGAAAGAGGTGGTAATGGAAGAGCATTTTCTGGCGGGTCCTGGGCAATCGGAGGTGGAGATGCCACTGTAAGAGGTGGTGGCCCGACCACTGGAATAAGTGGCAGCAGTAAGGGAGCTGCGGCAGTGACTGGTGTCGGGTCCTAGATGGTCAACAGATGCGGTGGAGTGGTCACTACGACTGGAAAAGGAGGTTTGGCAGAAGCCGGTGGCGGCAAAGGAGATACCACTACAGGGTGAGGGATCAACGGCATAGTGGTGGCGTCGCTGGTCGTCACCGACGGATCCGACATAAAAAAATCATCAAACCAAGTGTCGATTTGTGACTGTGAAGACTGAGCAGATACATATGGCACAACAAACAAAACTGGGTTTCATAAAAATCAGCATCACTACTGCTGAAGAAGGTGCGGGATTCCAAATCATAAAGATGATAGCCTTTCTTGCCAATTGGATAACCAAGAAAAATGCATTGTTAACTTCTTTGAGCAAACATGTCACGGAATTTGGGTATATGAGAGGCAAAACACAAGCAACCAAAAATGCACAAAAGCTTGAAATTCAGAGTACATCCATAGAGTAACTCGAATGGTGTGAGTCCATTGAGTTGCTTCGTCAGTGCCTAGCTAATAAAAAATGCAGCAGTGAGAACACATTCTCCCCAAAAATCAATTGGAAAATTAGCTCGATTATTTAAGGCACGAGCGATATTTAACAAATGACAATGCTTGCGCTCTGCACAACCATTTTGTTGTGGTGTATCAACCATGAAAGTCTCAAAAAGAATTCCAGATTCAGCAAAGTAGGATCGCAAAGGTAGAAAATCAGTACCATTATCAGCACGGACACGACGAATGGTGCGACTGAACTGATTCTTGATCAAAACACAAAATTCTATAAATCTAAAATCTACATCGGCTTAGCCACTAATAAATAAACCCAAACAACACTAGAATCTGGTGAGCTATAAGGCCCCCCAAACACTAGAATACGGTGAGCTATAAGGCCCCCAAAATCAAAATGTATTAATTCAAACAAAAACTAGCATTTGAAGACAAAAACTAGCATTTGAAAACTATCATTTGCTCTATGACACATGGAGCAAGGAACGGAAGTATTATTTGTGCTAAAATCAAGAGTAAGAATAGAAGACAACACCGTAGATGATGGATGTCCAAGACGTTGATGCTATAAATCAAATGAAGATGCAGAAACTGAAGCAATTGTTGGAACTGACTACAGGATATGAGATTAAACGCGCGTATCCAGCAGACAAAGCCAATAAACCCCTCCCTGTTGTTCACCCATACCAATCACTGTAACCGTACTAATTTTCTGTAATATGCAATTATTTCCAGTAAGCAAAACTAGACATTTCAAGGCATACAATAATCTAGAACATGATAATAAATTTCATCACAATGTAGGAATATAGAGCACGCGAGTAAGAGTTATATCTCCAAAACATAAAGAAACATGTTGTGTAACAGACGACACAGATCCATCAGGCAGTAGAACATTAATAGAATCGGTAGCATTAGTAATAACAATAAGAGAATTCTTGTCACCAGCCATGTGATATGAGGCTCCCGAATCAAGAATCCAAGGTAAAGTAGGCTTACCTGACCCATGGTTAGAGGGAGAATGTAACTGATAAATTAATTAAGGGTCATACTTCATTGGTCGTGAGACAGTGCATGATCGAAATTTGATTGGGCAAGGATGCCGTAGGATGCATCTGTCGCAAAAACTGAAGAAAAATTCATCACCGATGAACGGCGACTGAGGGCAGCGAGGCCCAATGACACTGACAGCTGAAGCGCCGGGTGCGGCAGCGACTGACGAAGCTGACACCGCGTTCTTTACGGCGTTGGTTTTGTCCCCCATCTTCGTGAACCATTTTGGATTGCATGTGAGCTTGAAATAAGAAGCTTTGTCGTGGCCCCTGCGATTACAATGCGTACAAATGAGATTCTTGCCTTCAGCTGCAGAGAGAGCTCCCGGTGAAAATCCTGAAGGTGGTGGCCGACGAGGGACATATGCCATGGAATCAGTTGAAGGTTCACGAGACCGCACGACGACTTTGTGATTCTCCTCCTAAGACGCAAGGGCATAAACGCGCATGGTAGATGGCAGCGGTTCTTGTGAACCCTAAACCTCAATGAATATCGTACGTATGTAATAACTAGGTTTAATTAGAAATTATATTCTCTTATCAACTTTTTTCGACTATTTAGGGTATAACTCAAAACCCTACGAGAAAATTTAACATAAAACAAAATAAAATGAGATAAATAAATAAATAAATAATAAGTAAATACTATTAACGATGGTAAAATATTGACTTATTTATCGGATTCTTTTTTTTAAAAAAAGAAACTGAATAATAATACGCCAGATTAAGAAGAAAGTGAGATATACAATTCGTACATCTAAAAGAACAATAAATATAATAAACGAGTATGAAATAATAGTTTGATTTTTTGATTAAATATTTATATTATTATAATTTATAAGAAAACTTCGTAACGTTGGAATCACAATTTAAGCTTGGTGTAGCAGGCAAAGAATTCAAAAAGGCACCAAAACTAATTTCAAATTTTGGGAGTGTTTTCATCGTCCTATCACGAATTGAATTAAAATTTATAATTGCATGCTATTTTATTTATGTTAATTTTAAATGTGTTATTTGAGAATTTCATATAATGCATGAAATGTTTATAGATATTATTCTATTTTCATGTTTATTATTTTGTTTCGTAATAATTAAGAACGGCGTGTACTTTATCACATTGTGCTTAATTATTGTGATAATATGTGAAATTAATTACTGATTATATGTGGATGACCGTCTTGTACTTTATCTTGTCGTGTCAAATTTGACTTTGTGATACTTGATTGCTTGTCTGTGTTTATCGGGGTCCCTGATGCGATTGGAGTTCAGTCTAGATCGGCGGGGAACGATATCGACCGGACTGTACGACTAGACCGGCAACTCGTGGCGTTTCTGGTATGTTAGCATAACCAACTGGTACTGATACGAGCTCGTAACTGAATATATTGGGCGTGGTTGACGAATATGGATTTCTGGATTCGTGATAGCCTTCGGGTACTACTAAAGGGTTTATGCCCTGATGCCAGTCACAGTAGGCATATAGGAACTTGACTGTATTTTGGCATAACCCACCTGTATCCTTTTACTATGTGCTAAAATCTATGTGGCTATTTGCATTATGTGATCACTAGATTTAACTTGGTAATTATTGGGGATGACACCTCATTAAGAATGGAGCTTACCCTAGTTTAAACAACCCTAATAGGTGTAGCGGAACAGTCAGAGTGAAGTTCAGTGTTGCCTTTATTTCTTTTGGGGAAGGATTCCGAGCGAACCTTATAATCTTTTGGTTTAGTATGTATTATCGTTATGTAAAATATTAATGTAAAACTAGTCCTTATCGGATCCTTTAGAACTTTTGTTTGTGCTTAAGTTAAATTCATGTTTAATACTTGTATTAAGACTTTCACTGTAATAGTAAATTAGGTTTTGAATTTTCTAAATTTCTTCCGCATAACTGTAATTGCTCGTTACTGCATTTAAATAATCCGACCAGCTAGATTATGGTAACGCGTTCAGGTCTGACCCGATACTTGCATTGAGCAAGTTGGTCATGGATTTGGGAAGTTACAGTTCTTGAGTCATGACATTGGAACACAAGATGTTATAGCCATCATCCAAACTAAGGAGAGATTGATTAATCATCTCTTTCTCACGGTCATGGAAGGCAGCAACAACAACATTACATGTGCACAATGGTTTGCAAGCTTCACGGGAACAAACCTTAGGAGGCTGAAGAGAGTTTTAGTCATCATACAACTTCTTGAGTTTGCTGAACTAGATGACAATAGTCTGACCATTCTAGCAACAGTTAATGATATCATCGCGCATCTGCAGAATTTTCGAACCATTACCAAGAGAAACACGTCCAGCAAGATCGTCTCACAATTGCTTAGTAGTGGAAAAATAAGTAGTTGTAGGTAGTAAAGAAAATCAACATTTTTCAAAAAAATATTTCTTTTAAAAAAAATAATTAACCCAACTTGAGAGAGTATTTATTTTTTAATATTTGAATTCGGTTATATTTTGTCAGATTTAACTTTAAATATGGAGTCAGTCTCTCTAGAAAGACGGTATTTTCATAAATTATGGAAAAATCAAGGTTTAACTGCAAATTAGAAGAAAACAAGATAAAAAAATTTGGGTTGCATTATTTGAGTCATAAGCGTATAACTACTGCACGTTGCATAATAAAAATTTTTAATATTGAAACTAAAATATTTTACTTTTCTATAATTCTAACTCAACTCCATTTATTCATAAGTTTGTGGAAAGACCGTTCTTAATTCCCAACACTTTGCCATAAATATGTGTGATAATGTTAAAGAAAAAGAGATAGCAGGTACTACTACTATTTATTTTTTCTAATTTTATTTTCATATTTTCCAAGTGCTACAGTTGACGAATTACTACTGTTTAGCTGTTTCTTGTCATAGATCAGGTGAGGTGGTCAAAGCATCGGATTACATGGAATTTGAGCTTTTGTGTCTCGTCCACAAGTAAAGGAATTCCCACGTATGAGTAGCTTGCTGCCTCTAATGTAAATATTCTGGTTCCCTTATAACGGAACCGAACCAGAAAGGCTAACTTGGTTGGACACTAAAGATACGCGGAGAGGGATTGAGGAAAATGAGAACTCACTTAGTTGGACGCATCATTCCACAATTTTTTTTGAGTTGTTCATGTCATACTCTATAGGAATATAAGTAATGATTAAGAATTCCACGTTAATTACATAAATATTATAGTTATACGATAATACTCTATCTGTTTCTCTATTATTTTACATTAATTTTGGATGTTACAATTTAGAATATGATAAGTGAGTGGCTGGAATTGAGTTGAAAGAAAGAAAAATAGAATTAGTGAATGTAATCATAATATCAAATTAGCCATAACTGGAAAGTAACAACGTAGAATAAACATTTGAATTTAGAAAGTGTGTCAATAATATAGAAATGGAGAAATTATGTAAGATCGCGAATCACATCAATACTAACATTATTTTAAATTGGGATTTTATCTTTATTTCATAATCCGTTACTTTCATTATTATACTCCCTTCGGTTCTTTAACATTGACACACTTTTCTTTTTCGGATGGTTTTTTAACATTGACACACTTCCTTTTTTGCCAAATTTTAGGTTGTTTTCATCCACTCAATTTACTTTTTACTCTTTCAATGAATTCTCAACCACTAATTTTACATTCATAAATTCTTGTGGCAAAATAAATGGTGTCACTCTTAGAGAACCGGAGGGAGTATATCCTACTTGAAAAACCCATTATCCCCGGTGTTTTTCTCTAACTTGTTTCCTCTCAAAATGTGTGCGTTACACGTAACTTGCAGAAGGTATTTCTAATATCTTCATTTCATAGGATAACATTTCTATTCCTCTTCAAGATGCGTGTGCATCCGGGTCTTTTTTTCCCTTCTAATTTGCTCATTCTTAGAGTTCGCGTGCAAATGTATTAGGGTAATGTTTTTGCATAATTTTTCCTTCCTAATATCGTTAGCAACATATAACAAGATCTGGTAAACTCTCACGAGTTGTTTATTCGCCATATGCTATGTCTTGCTAAGGACATTTCTCATCTTATTCGCGAGCTGTTTATTCGCTATAAGCAAATATATAAGACAATTTTTTTAAACTACAGTATATTTCAGTGGGATCTTTCCCAAAGTGTATCAACATCAAAACATAAGAAGAAAGATAGAGATACAATAACTTTTTAAACATACCATATTCCTCAATATACGTCAAGGTCCATTGATAAGAAGGAACTGGAAAATCTTGAACTCAACTTCTATAGTGGTGAATACGACGAGCAAAATTGAAATTCCTTTCGATTCACTTAAACGGAGTAACATTATATTCAAATACATATTCACAATATTTGCCGGAAACATGCACTGTATCATTGGTCTCCAAACTTAGAGAGAGTTCCTCTAGTTCTATAGGAATCTCAAAATCATCTACATAGCTAGTTGTTGATGGCTCAAAACTTTGTGCGCAACACGAAACGTGACGTGTTCCCTAATTTCTTTATAAAATTCGTGCGTAACTCTTAATATGATAATATTTTTCATAGTTCACTTATCCCCCGAACTATATAATACAACATGTAACATGGTAACACTTCCTTGAATCCACCAGTAACACATGTTAAAGTAATGTTATTACATTATTAATTTCTATTTATAATATGTCCCTATCATGGTAACCTTTCCCATGCTCATTATGTTTCAAAATACGTGCATAACACTTATAATAATAACATTTTTTCATTGATTCGCCCCTTTCTCAAATGTGTGCCTAAAACTTAAAAGAATCCTTCTATTTCTTTATCGATTCCTTTTCAATATTTGTCTCGACGCATGACAGTATCCGCGTGTAACACTTAATAGGATAACGTTTTCATAGTTCATTCTTCTCAAATTATATCTACAATGCAACACATAACATAATAACATTATTCTCTAATATGTCCATATACTTAATTCACGAGTAACGCATATTAGGGTAATGTTTTTTCCTAATTAATTTCTTTTTGAAATGTGTTCGTTACAAGTAACGTGATAACTTTCTTCCCTCACTCGCTATGTTCCCCAATATGTGTACAACACATAGCTTGATAACATTCTTCCCGATTCGTTCCTTTCTCAGATTTGTGCATTAAGCACAATACAGTTCATCTGTTTATAATTAACTCATCCTTTCCAAAATTTACGCCTAGTATATGACATGGTGAATCCGTTATTTCAAAACATCAGTGCTCAACTATTCTTTAGGAGGCATCAACCCAGATAAACTACCTACGTCGTACTGTCCCGTCCCCCAAACTATTGGTTAGGCATCTTTAGGAGATTCACAATGTACTGTTCCAATTCAAACAGTTAAACCACGTTCGGGAGGTTCAGTGAGCACCATGCCGAATCTCTCTATTATTTTTTCTCTTTCACTTTGGTTCGCCTGAATGACGAGTCTTCTTACCAGTAAAGCGCGCTATTGGCCATCAAACTAAAGCACCAACTATATGATTTAGACTATACTTTAATATCCATATTTGATCCATTTGATTTCCACATTTGAGGTAACCCCGACACGTTCTTTCTTATTGATTCGTTCTTAAATACAGTGAACAACATGATTTAGGATAAACCCTCGTAATTTTAAAAATTTGATGCACTTAACTTTATATTTCATTGTTTCCGACATTTATATTTTATGTTGTTTGTCCCCATAACCCTCTTTCCTAATTCGTTGCTCCCGAAGTCCATACATAGCACATCATCAAATAACTAAAATACTCTAGTACATTCATTCTGTAATTCGTTCGCAATACATACCTTGTAATGGGATTGGAAGAGAGAAAGATAACAGTATCAAAAGTTAAAACGCTCTTGGTGATGATTTCGTCTTTTTTACTACGGAGGGTAAAAAAAAAATCAAAAGAGTGAAAAAAACAAGTGTCAAAAAGAGCGTGATGAAGAGGATTAATACTACTTAATGGTATGTAGGTTGTGAGAACAACAACAATAATAATATTAAAGACGCAGATCTGTCATTTTCTTAATCTGTACTGTCGTTTTCTCTTACCATACGTTTTTTTAGTACTATTAGGCAATTAGTATTAGCATAATCATCAGCATTATTTTTGCCCCCTTAATTGCCATTCCCAAAATTATTCCCCCATACAACAATACATAACATAACAAAGGCAAAAATAAACATCTGCCCTTCTCTTTCCCCTCCTCTCATCTCTTGTACAGAGCCAAAAGCTTCAAGGGGTTTCAACAATGAGAGAGAAGAAGAGGCTCGTGAAGAGGCTAGTAAGTACGTTGTTTTTGTTGTTGTTTATGTTCAAAAGACCCTTTTGAATTTTGTGTGTTTTCCCCCTTTTCTGAGGTGTTCTTGTGTGGTTCGGATTGAGTTCCGAGGTGGGGTTTTTCTCATCAAGATTGTGTTTTGATGGGGGTTTTTTCCTGGGTTTTTGTTTTTTTGTTGTGATTTGTGGGGTTTGGGTCACTTGGTTTTGATGCTGATTCTGTGGTGAAATCAATCAGCTTTCGCTCTACATTGCTGATTTTGCCTTGCTTGATGTGCTCAATTTTAGTTGGGAGGCTTCAAAATTTTTCTTTTTTGGGTTTTTAGTCAAGGATCGACCCGATCCCTTGCTCTGTGTAGTCTACATTGCCGTTTCAAGTCTAGGAACTGATTGAAAAACTCTCCCTTACCATTTATGGAAAAGGGCTACTGTGTGTGACTGTGTTTTCTTCCAGTCTAGTTTGACTGTAGAGGCTACTTTTCCCTGTTTGGGATCCATTTTTAGCTTGTTGACTTGCAATTTTGATGTTACTAAACTTGGAATTGTGCAGTTTCTTTCATGTACTTCATCAACTGATCTTGTGGAATGGATTATGTGTGTTTTTCTCTAATGGTTTTTACTTCATAATCTTTTATATAATGTGTATTTCTAGTAGTTTAATTGTAATATCTGATTAATTCGCTCTTGTTTTTAGGCAGTGCTCCTATTGCTAGTGGCTTTTTGCAATGGTCAGTTGCATCCTCTAAATGATGGAGAATGCCAGACCATAACGCCACTCAAACCTCGGCCGCATAGTGTGTCAGTATTGGAGTTTGGTGCAGTTGGGGACGGCAAAACATCAAACACGGTTGCTTTTCAAAATGCGATATTTTACCTCAAGTCTTTCGCGGACAAGGGCGGTGCTCAGCTCTATGTCCCTGCGGGTCGATGGCTGACCGGATGCATTAATCTCACCAGCCATCTTACTCTCTTCTTGGAGAAGGATGCTGTTATCCTCGGATCACAGGTACTGCAACTTATGCAGTTTCTTTCCCTCTCTACCAACTATTTGTGTATTTGTGTGTTTTCTATGTTTTTACAGTTGTAGTTTGGTTTCTGATGTGACCATTTACCCTCTTTCAGGATTACTCCCATTGGGACATAGTTGAGCCATTGCCTTCATATGGCAGAGGTATAGAAGTAGCCGGCGGGAGGTATCGTAGTTTGATCAGCGGAAATAATTTAACTGATGTGGTGATAACAGGTTCGGATTAATTCGATGTTACTGTCCTTTCCGTGTGTATTAGTTTTCGTATGGTAGGTTTTGATGTTTGTTAATGGTATAGGTAACAATGGCACGATTGATGGTCAAGGAGAAATATGGTGGGAGCAGTTTGATGCACATGTGTTAAACTACAGTCGGCCTCATTTGGTCGAATTTCTTAGCTCCACCAACGTTGTTATTTCTAACCTCACCTTCCTAAACGCCCCTTCATGGAATATCCGCCCTGCATATTGCAGGTTTGCTTCTTATCATTTAATTCTCAATTTCTGAACTGATATTTATTACATGTTAGATTATATTTCTCAATTCCCGTTTATGTGCAGTTATGTAGTGGTTCAAAACATTACTGCATATTCTCCACCTGAGTCTCCGTATACAACCGGAATAGTACCAGGTTAGTCGAGACTATGCTCAACATATAAATAGGACTTTCAGATTTTAACATATACGTTTGATTCTCAGATTCTTCAGTTCATGTATGCATTGAAAATAGCAACATCAGCATGAGTTACGATGCAGTATCTCTCAAAAGTGGGTGGGATGAGTATGGAATAACCTATGGAAAACCGACCACGAATGTTCATATAAGAGGGTTGCGCCTTCAGTCATTTTCTGGGTCAGGAGTTGCACTCGGGAGTGAGATGTCTGGTGG
>JAULKM010000007.1:2546785-2559132 GCA_032355605.1 Rubia tinctorum
GGAGAACGATTGGAGGGGCGTCCCGGGCTTCTCCTCCCACTTGAAGGGGATGGAAGCAATGTACTTAGGTGGCGGCACGGGCGGTGCTTCCAGTCTCAGCAGCGGAGGAGCTGGTTTCCAGTTCTTCTTCGGCGTACCGGGCAACTCTTCCCAAACAAATGGTATGGAAATGGATTGTTTAGCTCTCTTTCTGGTGGTAGCATCTGAGGGTTCTTGTCTCTGCATGCTGAGTTCTTGTTTCTCCATGTTTGAGTTGATGAGTTGTTGTAGCCAGGGGATTAATGCATATTTATGGTGGTAGTAAATGCAGAATGTGAAAGTGGAAGATTACCAACTCCACCTGCCAACCGCACCAATGAGGTAAAAAGAGGTTGGACGATATGAACTATGCTGTGTTTGTGTGTGCGTGCGTGCGTGGTGCTGAATGATCTAACTAAACTTTAGTACTTGCTCTCTCTTAGAGTGGTTTAATATGACCAAAGTGATGAAAACTCTAAGGCGACGTGGGGGTGTTTATTTAACTAATCCGCGAAGATGGAGTTGGCCTGGATATGGATTGGTCCACTGATTCAGTTTACGGTTTGGGAGTCAACCAACGCAACCAAACTATAGTGGGTTGGTCAACTTTCAGTTTGACTAAGCCTGGATTTAGCGCGCGAGAATGTCCTTAATCGGTGTACCCGCTTTTAGGTAAAATTATAGCTTTCGTTCTTTTTTTATACATATTATTTTTAAAATGTTACCACTTTATTACAATGATATTGTCACTATTGAGGTCAGTAAATCAGTCTTTCTAATGATGATATTGTCACTTTTGAGGAGTAAAGAACATGGAAGACAAGAACGAAAGAAGAGACAATCTAATAATTTAATTAAAATTTGTTACATCTGATAAAGGAACCAAATGAAAATATTTTTGTAATAGTGTGGGAACCTTTTAAGAATATGGTGCAAAATGAGGAACGAAACCTGTAATTTTGTGTGAAAGTGGGCGCATAAACTGTCATTTTCTCCTTACTCGGTTCATGACTCGTGACCCTTAAATTTTTTGAGATTTCAAGATGCTCGCGAGCAATTAATTCAATCAGGTGGCAAAATAAATTCGTAATTTGCAAATTAAGTGGATTATTTACTTTTAAATCTGTTTGTATTTGGGTAAAATGAGTATTTGAAAAATATGGGTTGGATAGATTGGATATGCAGGTTGATCGTATGATTACTCATATGAGTTAATGTATGAGATGAAATTCGTGGAATCACCCATGTGGATTGAAACCCGTTGGGCGAATTCGGTATGCGGGTTGATCGTAGGAATACTCGTATGTGTCAATATAAAGGTTGAAACTTGCAAGTTTATCTACATGGGTCAATAAATGGGTTGAAACATGCGGGTTTACCCATATGAGATTGTATATCAACTCTTATGGGTTGACATATAAATCTACATGGATCAATATATAGGTTGAAACTTGTGAGTTTAGCCATTTTGATCTATGGATTGGGTGATTTTTAACCCACGAGTTGACCTTATTCATTTTTGACTCGTTATAAAACAAGTCGAAATGAGTCACACACAAACACACAAACACACACACACATATTTATTATTATTTATATTACCCAACTCATATTCGATCTGTCCGTCCATTTTCCACTCCTAAATTCAACTTTGCAATTGGTAAATTAATGTCAACTCAATCAAAATATATATCAATGGAAATATTCTATGCAAACCCGTTTTAACTAACCTTAGAGCAATAGTAAGTTTTCAATGCTTGAAAATCGTGGATCACAATGCATAGCATGGGTATAGTTCCTCAATTGAATTTAAGATACATATGAACAGTGTGAGAGAAGTCTTACGGATATATAATTGCAAGGTGAATCAGTTCAGAAACATCAAACTGAGAGAAATAATTTCTTAGGTCAGGATCTGCAATGCAACTAAGCAATTTTATACTAATTTCTGAAAAACAATTATCATCTTTATATAATCAAATCAACAACATGAAATTGTAAATTTAGCAGTCAATAATACATAAAAAATATTTCTTTCTTAACTTAAAATATGATGAGGTATACGTGAAAATATATATTTGTCTGATAATGATGATAATTGATGGTGATGAGCCCCCATCGTCGTCCATAACCACGGCTTGTTATATTGTCATCCATATAAAGTATTGTGGTCATATGCAACTCACAAAATTTGTTAACTTCATCCAAAATAATCTCACATTCATCTTGCCTAAAGACTTATAATCGATGAGCAATCAAATTCGTGGTATTCGAAATATTTGATCCTTTTGTTACAAGGATCCTATAGTTCATTTGTGATTGACAACACATATTTCTTCAAATGCAACAAATATAAAAAAAAACGATATGTATCTAGTTTATTAATCAAACTTCTTGATGTACCTCTATTTTTTAAATGTGCTTCCATGATTATAAATAATACCCAACAACTATTATGATGATCACATAGCAATGTGATCCCCAACAAGTTTTTTCGGGTCTTGCCAAAGCATTTTTTCTATGCAAATTTTGTCTACTAGTAGTTTCATCTTTTCTAAAGCAGCAACAAATTTTGCACGATTATACTCACTAAATTTATCTATTTGTTTGCAAGATGCCCCAGTCAAAGTCAGAATCATAGTGACATAAAAAGAGAAAATATCAATCATGTGAAAGATTTCTTCAGAACAGGTACAAGAACCAATTGGAGCTAATGATACAAACAATGAATGTACATACCTTGCAGATTTTCCTCTTGCATCAAGACTAGCAAAACATGAAATTCACCTCTCATATTAGAAACTCCATCATATCCTTGTCCTCTCCATCTGTTTAGGGACAACCCATGTTTCATAAATAAAGCCACAATCGAATCTCTCAATGCAATAAAAGTAGTGCCTGACACATGTATAATAACAATAAATCTCTTAATAATTTCTTCTCTTTTATTCACATACTGGGGAAAAAACTCTCATTTGCTCTTTTGAAGAAACATCTTGAGACTCATCAACAATCGAAGAAAAAACCTTATCACCAGTATCAGTAATAGTAGACTTTGTTACCTCTTCAACACAACCCCGGACTAGATCTTTTTGAATCGGTGGGGAAGTCATTTGATTGTTACCCAGAGCATTTTTCTTAACTTTGGCAACATCTTCATTTTTTTTACGATACCATTCAACCAATTCAAGAAAATTACCTCTATTCACAGAACTAGAAGATTCATCATGTCCGCAAAAAGACAATTCTTGTCTCAAAAGAAATCATGTCACTTCCAACACAGTCCTTACACGAGTCTCAAATATACCATCATGTACTATAAACACATCTTATCAAATTATATCTTTGATCTTTAATAGATTCAACATCCATCATTGCATCATTATGACAACTATTCGCAATCCCAACATTAAGAGGATGTTTTTCTTTTGCCTATTTCCAATTAGTAAATCTCTTGTCATGTGATGACGCAAAAAGATAACATCAAAAGCAAAATGTACTACCTCTTATCTCTTAACAAGGTTCCTTTTTCTGAAAATTTTTCAAGATATGTTTGACCATCGATAACTTTAATTTCTTACAATGACGGACTATAAAATTTTACTTTTTTTAGAAACTACATGTTACGGAGAATTCTGAGACACCTCATACGATGTCCATTATTGTATGCAATTAAAGTTATTGATGGTCAAACATGCGTTCAATTTTTTTTGCAGTCAAACGAAATCAATGTTAGAAAACCAGCTGGAGTAGCATCTTTGAACACTCTACATTCTACTCATAGAAAGTCTCTATATCAACTAACTTAAAAGCTACTTTCTCGAATGCCAAATTTTGCTTTTAGATAGTTATGACCAATTGGTTGACAAGACCCCTAGCAATATACTCCATTCGAATTTGATCTCTATTAGCATTATCAAACTCCTTATTTGGCTTCCATAACTCCGGATCATAAATAATAACATCCACATTAAATTGTAAATTTGAGTGGATTTTTTGAGATTTCATCATTATTTGCACTAAAAAACACCCCACTATGATATCTTTATTGGTAACCCACTTCATATTCTATATACATAAACAAAGTAAATAATCATTTTTTGAAATTCAATTTGATTATCAAAGTAACAAGATACTAGTAATTTTGAAACTCATACAAAATATAATCCAATTTCTAAAAATTGTACTAATAAAAACTAATTTATATATAATTTTCTATTTAATTTTTCTAGTTCAATATTTTTCATCAAACCGTGAATGTGAAGAAGAAATATAAAAATTTTAACCTGAAAATGTAAAATAAAGTTTTCTCTTTTCAAACAAATAGAAAGAAATGAACGAAGTAAAATATAAACTATTGTAAAAAAATCCAAAGAGCTCGGCCAAGAGAGGAGCTTAGATCGTGCATAGTGTTTGATTTGTATATTGTGACAGAGAAAATAGTCAAGTATTCTGAAATCAAGAAAGGATATATGTAACATTAGTAGTAATTATCTTTGACAAGTCCATTCTTTCGTGTTTACTCAAATTGTTTTTTCCTCCTTTGTCCCTTATTGAAAGGGACTAGCAGGGTGCAACCGCGCTCCGCGCGGTTTTTGTGACACTTATTTTTAACGTACTACAATGTCACTATTTACAACTGAATCACCACCGACTGTAGCTGACACGATGTCTAGGCTCGCGATTGACTCAACCAACTAACCATAAGAAATGTTTTTTATAAGGTCAACACGGTACGATTCTCTACCATCAGCTCTCCCTTGTTGATAGGCATAAACACTTGGAATGAAACTTGTTGAAGCCCCGGTTTCTTCTAGAACATTCAAGTTTTTTTTATGGTCATGGGGCCGTTTCACATACTGCCCTTGGTTCCACAACTATAATAGTATCCCTGCCTGCAAAGTACAGGTGTTTAGGTTAAAACACGAGGTACTAACATTCCCAGAAAAGTTAGTCGATAAAATGCAATATAGTTGAGCCCCTAGCGCATCGAATATTTGCCTTCAACAAAAACACAGAAGATTCTGACATGAATTGTGCATCACTTCATACATTAATTTATTAAACTTGCAATTCAAGTCACTTGAATTCAACAAAACAAAGACTCCCTATCATGTTGCACTTAAGGACTGGCATAAGGATAAGACGTGTTGTACTATTTTCATAGCCAATTCAAATAACATTTTAAAAATTTCCATCATATGAGCTACCTAAAGTAATGAGCTTTCTTCATCACTACAAAGCTACCTTGAGGAATGTTGAGCACTGGAAATTTGTATTCGGTTTATTGAATCTAAGAAAGATGGAGAGGTTAGTTACTATCTCAATCATGACTCATTAGTAACCACCAATGACTAAGTAGCACATCTTATAAACAATTATGAACGAAGAACCTTCTCAAACAAGGATACAATAGGTGATTTCAAGCTTGGGATATGGGTCAAGTTTAACAAATAGTTGCACAGTAAGTATAAATTGGTTTTAATTCCAAAATTTTGAAAACATAATAAAATTGAAATACAAAAATAACTGGCGAAAAATAGATGTTAAATGAAGGATACTCTCCGGAGATTTGCTACAACTCCTGCTCTGTAATCCGGGGCCAGTAACGAGGAAGCAGCTGACAGTGACCTCGCCTTTCAACAAGAGGTTTGGGGAGGAGTTGAGGCGGCCTCCTGTGAGGGGAAAACACTTTGCTCTGGTCGGTTCGCTCAGTAAGTGCATTGGAAAATGGAGCAACCAAGTTTGAAGCAAGCAGATTACTGTTCAGCGAGATGTTTAAAGATGATAGTTCGAGAGAAGGAGCTTCGTACAACTCCTTCCTTTGTTCCGCTCTCTGGATCTCCGGTCTGGCGAACACTGGTGATGTATCAACAGGCTGGTCAATGAAATGTGGAGAGCATGTGCTGAATTTCTGCCCAAAAGGAGCCACTGGTCCCTTGCCTTTGTTCTACCCGACAGATTGCTCAGCCACACTGGTTCCACATTTCTGCATTCTATGCAGCTTCCGCAAATCATCTCCATCTTGAAACATCTCGCGGAAGTGTTGAAGCATCAATTCGGTTCCTATTCCAGCAGTATGAACCGCATCTTTAGCCAACGTTACTTTGGCTACTTCAGCAGCTAATACCTAAGTTTCAGCAATCACACCAACAACCATTAGGGCTCATTTTATTGTTTATATTGTAAATATATATGCTCTGGGTAGAAATGCAAAATTTTAGTGCAGAAACATAAAAAATATATATTTCTTTATCGTAAATGTGCTTACTTTGAGGGGGGAAAGGTGCAATTCTGGTGCAGGAAAAAAAGTATTTGTACATGGAAAAGAACAAAAATGTGCAAATTTGGTGCAGAAATGGTGAAAAAAGTATTTGTAAATGGTAAAGGGCAAAAAAGTGCAAATTTGGTGCATAAACATTTGAAAAAGTCTCTGCATCGTAAATGTGAGTGTGCATTTGAACAACAAAAGCATACATACTATCACCTGTGCAGTGCACACGGTTCCTTTGTGTAGAAATGTGCAATGCAGGAGCAAAACCATAAATTATAAAATGAAACGTGGTTCCTTTATGTAAAAGTAAAACATGTGCAGCTCAGTTGTAAAAACAGCCTTATCATCCATACTGTTTATGTGTTGTCTTTGTGTAAAACATGTGCAATTTGGGTACCAAAAATAAAATATACTCAAACACCTCCAAATCTCAATCACATGAATCAAGACAATTTACCTAAACTGGTCCCTGAACTGGTGCTAAGGAAGCGGTGCTTGCATTTGCCCTTGCCTCCATTTGCCTAACACAGCTTGCATATCCCTCGCCTCCGAAATCCAAGATCTCAAGCACAGTCTTGGAAGCCGAAGATCCACAAGGTACACGCTGCAGCACAGATACACACCAAGAAGCAAATTTGAGTACAAATATCATTTTCTTCTCAAAAGACAGAATAAATTAAGCATTAAGCATTAGGCAATATATATATATATATATTGGTACCTTCCTACAATATCTGCATTCCCTCCAACCATCTTCGTCCAGGTGGAAAGTACTGCAGTATGTAGATTTCTCATACGCAAGTCTAAAAATCAAGAAAGGCATAAAATGTTATTTGAGTACCATGAAAATCCTGCAAAGACATGTTCTAAAATAACCAAAGTACAACACAAATTTTAATTATCGCCAGATGGCAAGTATTATAGCATGTACATTTCTCGTGCAAGGAATCATCTTTATATCAACTCTAAAACTAACTTGATGACTACACTTCCAGGTGACCTAAAAGTAAATGCAGAACACATTTAGCTAGACATCTGCGGTTATTTGATTATATTTTGGAAACAGATCTTTTCACCAATTAACACATTATCTGCTCATGATATGCACATTATCCGCGCATCATCTGCACATTATTTGCACATTATCTGGAACAAACTTTTAAGTTGGTTGTTAATAAACAAGATGCCAGAAACAACATAGATCAAGCAAAGAGGCAGCAGAGAAAGTATATACATGCAGCAGCGGAGACCGGTCAATTGGAAGTTCAAACATAAGTAAAAACTTTGGGGCTAAGAGTATGACTGGACAGTGCACGAAATTTATGTCAAATGTTCAGCCTAACCTCTCAGCCTCCCTTTATTTTTTTAGTCGCATACAACTTTTGGGAAGCCATATGTACCCCAACTCAGGTGGTTTCTAAAAAACTGCATCTGCATAAATCTATTGAATAACAGAAAACATGGCCCAATAACGTGCATAACAGAGCCATTGCTTGCATTTTAGAAGGGCTTGCAGGTTTAACAACTGCACAGTGAACACTGCTACTTGCTACTTATCCCGCTCAGAAAACTGTTAACTAAATCTGTCACAATATGCATGATGGCTGTATAAAATTTCCAATTAGGACAAATGGCAACGTCAAAATTTATAATATTCATATAGACATTAACCTGAACAGGTTGAGTGCATCACATTACATGATACCTGTTTTCAAGCAATGATTCGTAATTTGTTTTGACGATATTCTCAATACACGGCAGCAGTAGAAATCAAACCCAACAAAGTATTAGAAATTAAACCCAACAAAAAGCTGAAACAATGAGAAAAATCGAATGCAGTTTGTAACAAAAGGTATAACATTACCTGAGGAGAAGAAAAAGAAGAAGCTGCCCTCTAAGCCTAAAGTTGTTGCTGAGTTGTTGCCCACGAGAAGCACTTATTAGTTAAACCTACTGGAGTATGGTAATGCTTTATAAAAAACTATAATCCTCCATGAATTGATGAATTCATTTTAATATACACAACCATTTTCGCTTAAGTTTTTACAAAGTTCTAAACAAACAAAAGATTATACCTGCAAAAGTAAAAATCTTACCATGAATTTTTGATAGTTTTCATGGCATAACAAACTAAACACCTTCAGTTGATAGTTTGGCAGAGGGGCATAACTTACATGCATCACTAATGTGTTATGTATGTTGATCCAGAATGCAAATTTCTCCTCGTGTGTCATCTTTCTGCGGTCTATTTCCTCTAGTTTTGAAATAAGGGACCTGCATTAGAAAAAGGAAATATGAATTACGAATTTATGAGAACTGCAGAAACACATAAAAATGTAATTCTCATTTAATACGACAGTACCCATCAAGGACTGATCTAATCAATGGCTGAGTATCAGAAAAGACTTCCTCTGCCATAAGGAAGGAGAATATCATGTGAGAATGATGCATATATTACATTGTAATATTAAGAATATATGGTAAAAATGTCATAAACCTTGAGTTGCTAAGGGCGAAAATACTTTGTTGAAACTAAAAGACCTCTGACCCTTTCCATTCCGCTGTTGAGTGCCACTAACTGTAATTGTTCCTTCTTCTATGTGTTCCACAATGCTAATGAAGTTTGTTTGACTTGGCAAAAATGGGCTCACTCGACAGAATACCCTGATGCTTCCTGGTAGAGCCAAAATCGTTATCATACATGCAATGTTCATGTGGTTTGAGTGCAATGCTACAAGAGTTTTGAAATGAACTCAGAATTTACCTTTAAGGTCTTGCACTTGGTTGTAAAGTCTGCGGTTTTCTTCAAGAACTCTGTGATAATCAGAAGCAGCATGAGCTAGCCCGTGAATGTGTCTCCCTACGTACACAAAAACATAAGGTGACATGAAAATAATGTTTCCATATTTCAAAATGTAACGTTGTACTAATCAATTCGAATTAAGCTACCAAGATTGTCAACTTTCTCATGGAACTTTGACAACATGAACTGCATGTTGGATTTTGTTATGCAAAGAGTTCTCTTCAGTTCCTATAAGAGGTTGAAAAGATAACAATCAATTCAAGTCCAAAGAGCAAATTTCAGAACGTTTAGATGATGGAGAACTATTCTGCAAACAACCAATTGTTAGCTTAATATCTGTTTGTTGCTGATCAACAATCATTAGTTGTTTCATAGACATACTTTTCTGTTCTTCCTCTCTGGAGCAACTTTTCTGGAAGCAATCCTTCTTTCTCACTGGAGTGACGCTTTTGTTTTCAACCTTAATTAATAGTTTCAGTGATAATGAGATTACTTTTTGAAGGTTTTTATGTAAAGAATCGTGTTTCATAATCAATACTATCCAAAGAAAAATGCAGTTGGGGTAGTAAGATCTGAATATTACCTTGGCATTGCCATAAGAAAGTTCATTCCCTTGAGAAATCATAGGCTCTGATGGAATCACTTTGTGTTATTTGGACATATAAAGATTAAACATCATCTAAAAGTGATAAGACACGCAATTAGATATCCAAAGAACAGTTTGTTGTACGATACCTGCTTAATTTGGGTGGAAATACGTTGTTCAAACTCTTCAACAACTTTATTTAACATTGACTCCACAAGCTATAGGTAGCAAAAGAAAAAATGTCATATTATTAGTCTCATCAGCATGTGCCTGTAATCGAACAAAATAAAATGAAGGATTATAAAATACGATGCATAAGTTCGAAGGAAAAGTCCAGCAAACGATATCGCCAAAGTGAACAAGCAAATGAAAGAGAATCAGCATCACAGTATTTCCAGTAAACTGTCTTGTTAGCCTAAAAGTCATTAGCAAGAATACTAACCTTCGGCTGCTTTGAGGTCAGCCTAAAATCTCCAAACCTGGTCTTTGCGCTCCTTAGACTGAAAATCAAAAGATAGGGAAATTTCAGGAAGCAAAATTGCAACCTTCTTATTGAAGAAGGAAAAAAATGTGCAGGCTCACCTGTGTTTTTGACTGGGTTTCTTACTATCGGTATCATGTCAAAGAGCAATACAATGTGCCACTGTATGGTTTCAGAACTTCTAAAAAACAAAACAGTAGAAAGTACAAAGCTGAGTTATTATGTATCCAATTGAGTTAGTTCAATTGTAAACTAAAACTCCAATGATCCTCACTAATGTCTATACACTCGGATGAGATTCCAAGAGCCAAAAGAACCTGTCCGTATGGAGCAGGATCGAAAGAATGAGGTTACAAACAATTCACCTACGCCTATCTTTGACAAGCTATCAATCATGTGAACCAATCAAGAATATTGAAGATTACCGAAGTTTCAGCAGCCCCATTAAGTAACCTGAAACAGTATCGAAGTAAAAAAATCATGAAAACCGTACGAGAAATAACCACACTATAGGTGTGCATAAGCAAGAACAATGGGAAAAGGTACCTCAAGATAAAATGACAAGTCCAAGATACATGGCTCCACGGAGAAATATGAAGGATATCATTCCCCTACAAAACATTTGAAGAAGATAGAAAACAATTCAACACTAATTAGCTTGGAAAACATCAGCATTATCAAGCACGGCATTCACGGTAATAAACGTATTTACATATGGAGGTAAAACAAGAAAGACCTACCATATAATGCCCCATCCTACACCATTGCAAGGGCAGGGACAAATTTCAGCAAACTTTTCAGCGTCACTCGAATTGACTCTCCTAGATATTAAATCATCGTATATGTCTGCATCGTATAGTACTAAAGTTAGGATTGGAATGCCTTATATCTAATTTATTTACTAATGAGGGGCTGGTATAGTTTGTACCGTATACTGAGAACAAACTGTTCATGACACATGCAATTCATTAGACGCCATATTATGTTACGAGATGATATAAATAAACAATCAAAGCAAACTTATAAGAGCGAGGTTGAGCTTTGGATCACTTTAGGAGAAAAAAATGAACAGAATGAACTTAACAAAGCGATACCAATGAAGAGAATGACATAACGAAGGTCATGAGCTATAGTAAATTCTTGGATTTCTAGAATTATCATTGGTCCTCGTTCTTTTTCAATAACTTTATTTGATTGCGCCAAAGCTGGAATTTTTGGTAAAGGAGGCAACTCATGGATGTGTTCTTTTAAAATCATGGTATCTTGAAGCACAAGTTCTTCCAATGAGCACAAATAATGTACAGTACTAATTTGAAGTTAACTGAACTGATAGCAGAAAAACGTTAGGCAGTTAAAGCATCAGGTCAACCACAACAACAACCACCATTCACCCCTAACCCCAAACACACACGCTAAAAAGAAAAACTTAACTGCCTGAAAGATTGTAAAAAATAACATACTCAGATGAAAGCCTAAACTCTGAACCCACCTGCTATCCATATAAATATCACAATACAGAAAGTAGTACCACTGCTAAACTTTGCAAAATTGTAAAATAAAATAAAATAGCAAAGACATTATCCTATGCAAATAAGATGACATAGAATTTTATGTATTTATAATCAGGAATTTGAACTCTTCAACCCATGGAAGCTAAACTGGGTTTTAAATCATTCACATATTAAATATGTAGATTATTATCCATATGACTTACTGTTTTGCATCATGCTGCCTTAGGGAACATTAAGAGAATTAGGGAACATTAAGAGAAAAAACTGAGGTTCTGTAGATAACAAAAAAAGAACAACATATAGGGCCATTACGGAAGGATAAAGTATGAAAGCTAAAACTGTAGACAAAAGTTTCACATGATGAGCATGAAAGAGTATTCTTCCTGAAGAGACTCAAGCAAATTAAATAGTAGCCCCAAAAGTAAGGATTGCCAAATGCAGCATTTTATCTAACTTTCGTAGCCCATAAACAAACATCAATATTGTAAAATGTGGAAAACAACAGATATTTTCTAAACTTCAATATAACAAATCTACTTCAAAGCTGTAGTCTATCAGAAAAACAAAGGCCCTATCCTGTTCAAAATGAGTGCAACCAAATGAACTGTTAGTGAAGCTATAGTATCAGATCAACACTTTCTGTGCCGACCAGCAAACAAAATACGAATCACTAC
>JAULKM010000007.1:2568595-2578964 GCA_032355605.1 Rubia tinctorum
AATGAGTGGATGAAATTGAATGTAGAATGTAAAAAGTAGAATGAGTGGATGAAATTGAAAGAATATTACCAAAAATAAAAAGTATGCAAATATAAAAGAAATAATTTAAAAAGAAAAGTGTGTAAATAATATGGAAACACAGGGATTAGCTCATCAGTTAAAAAGAATCCGATGTAATAATAGTCAATAAGATGCAATGTCCTTTTTATTGATAGGGGGGCAATATTGTCAATCACTAACTTGAGTGAGGAAACTGTTGATTGATAACGTTCAAAAATTTCAAATTATGGTTTGGACCCGAAGCTAGCATGACCGGGCCCTACGTGGAGCGTGGCTGTCGGGCCTGAACCGAGAGTGGAGCCCACCGGATGAATATCTTCGGACAATGAACCAGGTACTGCCACGTAGTCTTTTCTACAGGAGTGCTACCCCCTCTCTTCCACGTGCCATCTAGTGGTTTGTTGTTCTGTTTACTCTGTTCGTTCCAACGATTATGTTTTTGAATACGTTTGCAATATTTTTAACAATTCTCAGGTTAAATTTCACACTTCACTTTATGTCACTACTTACTATCTAACTTTGATCAAATATTTAAGTAAATACATAAGCAATAATATTATCGTATGTGATATTGTTGAATTTATCATAACAAATCGTTTTTCAAAAGTAAATTTTTGTTTGACGTTATTATACGTAGTTAAATATATTAACGGTTATATAAGTTTTTTAATGAGCGTGAAAAAATATTTTGGATAATTTAACCTGGGATGGGGGAGTAAATTGTTTATTGAATTTCATTATTCTTAGATTCTTGATTACTCAGTTTTCGACCTGAGCTGTATGAGACAAATACTCAACTTACATATGGTACATAGGTTGAGTCACACCCCAATTGTCATAGTGGTAAAAAAAAGGGTATTGTTATAGTATATATAAAGGTTTAGCTTTCGATTCATATTTCGTCAATTAATTCGTTTTATGATTCCATTACGCTACTTGTGATTCACCACAAGTAGATGGTGAACGTGGCTATGGCGGTTGAGATTGTGGTAGGGTTATGGCTACAAAGATAAGTGGCGGAATTAAAATAATATTTTAGGTGGGACTTATTTGCACTGGTAAAAAAAATCGGGTGCTATATTATATTTTGGATTTTTTAGGCGCTAAATTACACTGATTTTTTCTTCTGAACACATTCAAATAAATATGGTGGCACGGAAATTAGGTTTAGCCGTCACCCCCTCGCCACCCCCTAGTTCCGCCCCTGATAGAGATTGTAGTAGGGTTAGGGCGGCGATGGAGGCCGAAGTGGAAGAGGAAGAAAATAATAATAATTAAATGACTAAATTATCCTTTAAAATTGTGCTTTAACAAAATATTATACTTCCTCTGTCTCAATTTAATTTGCATGAAAATTTTTTTTCACGATTTTCAAGAAATATGTTTGACCGTTAATATGTTTTACTATGTAAAATAACAACACATAAAAAATTAATATTTAGAAACTACTTATTACGACGAATCCAGCAATATCACATATGATAATATTATTGTTTATATATTTATTCAAATACGTGGTCAAAGTTTGACAGTGTTGGCTTATTAAATAGTAAAATTGTAGTTTAGTCTGGGACAGAGGTAGTAACAAATTAGATATTGGAATCTAAAAATAACTTTTCTAAAATGTTAAGTCAATGAATATAAATATTTTTTTGTTAGAATCTAAAATTTTATTTTTGAACACTGCTAAGGTTCATTTAAACAATTTAATTTTAACTTAATTACTCAAGGTAATATTTCAAAAACTCGCCTATGTAACTGAAGATCTTACAATATAAATGCATGGTGATGAAAAATACACGGGAAATTACAAGCATTATACTATACTTAGTTCTTACCATTTTACTAATTGTAAGGTGCAAAACAAGCAATAAACTTAACATGAATTGACTAGCATGTGCAAAAGTAGCAATAAAATATACAACATCTTCCTATTTCATAACCAAATCTTTATTGGTATCCTCTTCCATGATACATACACCACAACTCACCCATGGATAGACTAGCTTCAACCACTTTGGAAGGGCTTTTCTTCATTTGGAATGATAATAATTTTTTTTAGAGTTAAGTGCTAACATAACCTGAATTTATGTTGAAAGTGTCAATATAACCCTACAATCTCAGAATGTGCCAAAATAACCTTTGACTGTGTTGACAATTTAGTCAACAGCTTGATTGCTGATTTTTGTTTAAATGATCGATTTACCCTTGTTTAAAAAAAAAATCTCCATGTTTCTTCATTTTCCAATTCTTTTTCTCTCATTCCCTTCTATGCACAAAACCCAAGGTTCCGTCGCCATCGCCATTCTCCCCGGCGGATTGCTACGGATTGCTAGCGCCGCTCGCCGTTCTCCCGACGTGGTGGAGAGAGTCTAGGATGGGGTATTCCGACGCGGTGGAGAGGTTAGGGCAAGGTATTCCGTTGTAAATTTCGACGTGATGTGGTGGTGGTCGGAAGGTGATTCCGACGCGGATATGGTGGCGGTTGAAGGGTGATGTCGATGCGGATTTTGACACGGTGGAAAGAGTCTAGGGTGGGGTATTCCGATGCGGTGGAGAGAGGCTAGGGTGGCAGGCTAGGGTGGGGCATTCCATTGTAGATTCTGATGCGATGTGGTGGTGGTCAGAGGGGGATGTCGATGCAGATGTAGTGGTAGTCTGAGGGGGGATTCTGATGCGAATGTGGTGGTGGTCTGAGGGGGGATTCTGATGCAGATGTGGTGGTGGTCGGAGGGGGATTTGTGTAGGAGGGAGATTTGGGCATGGAGGTATGAAATCGGGCCACCTGGTTGGTCGATCAACGGTAGGTCTGGGTGGAGTACCTGTACTGATTGAAGTCGGAATTGATGACGGAGAAGGCAGTAGTTTTAATGTGTGGAAGAGCTGGGAAGTGTGGGAAGCCTTTGGCGAGGTTGATGGCATTGCACCATTCAGCCGGGTAAGATAATTGCTGAATGGGCGACGACGTCAGAGTCTTCGCCACCTTGGACAATTTCTTCTCCTCCGTTTCCATTTTTGTCGTCCGTCGCCAGTGAGATTTTAATGCCGTCTCTGGTGGCCTTATCTGTTGGGTTCCCGCCAGAAGCTTATGTACTACGGGGTGGATACTGATAGAATCATTGCGATTTGTCCAAAATCTGGAAAAATGGGTTTGAAGAAAAAAGAAGGGAGGTCAACATAAATGGGTCAAACATTTTTGAGGGGTATTTCAGATTTAAGATCAAGGGTATTTTAGTTTTCTTCTTCGCCGGAATTTAAACGGTCAATGTCACAAAGAGGGGCTTGGGGTATATCAGCACAATTGTTCTGAAAGTTAGGGTTAGATTGACACATACAATAATAAGTTGGGATCAAATTGACACTTTCAGAAATTGCAGGGTTATATTGGCACTTTTAGCCTAAAGTCATGGTTATAAATGTAAATAACCCTCTGTTTTAATAGTGGCACACTTCCTCCTTTTAAATTATTTTGTACACAATTTTTTTTTATAGTTTTCAATAAGCAAGTATTACTGTTCATATTTAAAACTACTTATTATAACACATAATAAGTTGATACTTGAAAATTACATGTTAAACTAAATCTAATCCTACCATTGGCGATAGTATACATACTTACGTATCTATTCAAATACATATGATCAAAGCTTTCGATTGGAAAAAAATTATTCTGTTCAGTTTTAATATGAAGAAAAAGTACGGACACACTCTTCCTTATACTCTCTTTTTCCCATTTCAAGTTGCAATTTAACAATTAATTTAGTTAAAACTTTTAAACTTGACCCTTAAATTTAATTGGTATATAATTATAAATACTATTGTGCGATATGTTGTAAAATTATTATAACATGTATTTTCAAAATATCAAATTTTCACAAGTTTTAATTATTGTCAGTGAAAGATATTAAAGATCAAACATTTTTCAAGTAAACTGTGAAAAGTCAAAATGTGAATATTGAAATGGGGCGGAGAGTAGTAAAATTTAACTACTTTCATCAACTCATTTTATCTTTTCTCTAGTAAACTTCATTTTATCCACCTATTTTATTCCCCCATAAATCCATATACAAAAGTAAATGGCCCAATATAAAAACAATGATGAGAATATAAAAGCATGCTATTGGTAGGGAAAATAGAGTAAAATTGGCACTACATTTACAGCAAACAAAATCCTTTATTCTATCTTCTCATGTAAAAAAGATGATGAATAAACGTAATGGAGAAGGATGTAGGAAAATGGCATAATATATGATCATAGAAATGTTTTGGTGGAGAATCGCATCATCATGAGACTAAGTCTCAACAAACTTTTTCCCGACATTTGCATGTTTCTCTTGCATAGAGTATTGAGTTCAGGATATTTCTTCCTTCTTTTAAAATCAGTTTTTTTTTAAAAAAAAAAGTTAACACATTTTATAATGATAAGAAAGGATTATTACGTTATTACTTATTAATATTTTGACCTTTTTCATTTAAGTATTTTTTGATATCATAATTTTTACATAAACATTGATCTAAATATTAAAGTGCCGGTATCATGTCAGCTGATTTATACAATTTTTCGAACATATCACTTGACATTTTCATGCATTGTGGAGACAAATTCATATTTAACCATCTAATCATAACTTCATTCTCAAACTATTAAATCAAGTTGTGATGTCTCATTTTTTTTCTTCTTTAATTCATGCATCTTTTTATTAGATAAACCTAATTCGTCAATTTACAAGTTTCATATTCGAAAAACATGATGAGTGAATGAATCTGTTGAAAGATATATTGACATCGATTTCTTAAAAGAATAATCACTAACCAAGGAATCTTTTATACGCTGTTTGTTCTGAAGAAAGGGTGCATAGTATATGTGTACCAGTTGCTTTCTTTCTTCACCATAATATCACCCACGCTGGTTTAGATGACACATTTCCGGCACCGCTCCTTTTGAGTTGGCAACAACTTCACAAGTTCAATGTTTACTTCCCTTAATCATCATTTGTATTCCCAATTTGTAATGCACATTGGATAGGGTTATGCTTACTCTCTCCTGTTCAAGTTATAGCTGTATATTTTTATTTTTTTTTGGAAAGTTTTCGACTTGAACATTTTAAGAAAAAACACAGTTACTTAAGATTTCTATGTAGGGTAGCGTATTTTATGTGTATGAAGTCTTCACTATCACTTATATCAAAGATGGTCGGGACATAATTAGGGTGACGACACCTCTAGAATATAGTGGTGAGGGTATTAGTACTAGGGCGCCACCGGATTTAAGGGTTCCGACACCCCTACTCCTTGAGAAGATAACCAGACATTATTTTTTAAATCCATATATCTAAACGATATCGTTTAAGTCTTGAATTTAATTATTTGTATTTTTTAACCTCTAGAACTCAAAACGACATCATTTTCCTTTGGCGGAACGACGTCCTATTGATTTTTAAAAACAACAAAAAGAGGGGAAAATCGAATTGAATACCCTAAATTCAATTGGACGATTACTAAATAGCAAAACGACGTCCAGACCAGCAACGAGTGCCCAGCCCTTCCTAATTCCTTCCCGCTGCTGCAGTTGTGGTTGGCCACCGCAAGCCCACCACAAGGCTCCGTAACTGCAACACCGGAAAATTCCGATCAAGCCAACTCGACTTTTCATTTCTTTTAATTTGAGCCTCTTTAATCGTTTGTTATGATTCCGCCGCTGACGGCAACCTCACTCATCCGAATATTCTTCGCTCTCGACTTTACAGATTGTGGAATGTGGTGAGTCATGCTACCATTGGTGCGTTTAGCAGGGCTTATAAGTGTTCACTTATAAGTTAAACACCTTTTTAGCGTTTGATAAAATCATAAAAACTGCTTATTTAAAAAACAGAAGCTACGTTTGGGAGAAAAACAAAAACTGGTTTCACCCTATTACTAAAATAAATCAGTTTTACTTATAAATACAGCTCCACCAAACACACCATAAATCACTAACAATTTTAACTGGTCTTTTAACTAGTGCCTACTAGAAGAAATTCAGCATTATCATAAATTTGTTAGATGCACGTTTGATGTGTGTGAGTGTGATGAGAAAACCAAGAAAAGAAATAAAAGAAAATGATAGTGTTGTTTTTTATTAATTTAATTTTATGTTATAATAGCAAAACCCCAACGAAACGACCCAATAAAATTATGAAATCGCACCACTCCCACATCTTTTGGTTTCGCAGACTTTACATTACCTTCTGGACCATTAAGATGTCAGTTTTTCGAAGAACTATCCCACCTCTTATCCTCTGCCCAACTCCCACATTCCTTCCATATGGTTTTGCCCCTTTCTGACTTTTTAATAATTCATAATCATAGAACCTCGATCATTTTCTTTTAAAAAAGTGCTAATTGCTCTATGAAATCAACCCATCCCCAAGTAAAGCTATGTACGTCAACACTTGTGTGCATGTATAACTTTAACATTTTAACCAACGGTGCAAATCAGCTGACAAATTAAAAGGTTAAAGTTGACTTACTTAGTGTTGATACAGATTGATTCCCTGTCCCGGCATCTCAAGCGCAAAATGTATTTCTCTTCACCCAGTATAATAAATCAGAGTTTATGTAAGAGACCAAGTTCTTTAAAGTATATATTTTTTATATAATTTTTTTTACATTTGGTGTTCATTTTTCGATAGTTTGTAGAGGAAATTGGTTCAAAAATAGGATAGGCAACTCAAGTGACCCCGAACCGTGCAAAATGATCACATATTACACAACTCACTATAGGCGCATCCAATGTCGAATCGATGAACCTCAATATATCTACCCGTTATGCGACCACTTTTAGGATGGAAAGTACAAAGTGGATACTTGGAAGCTATAACTGATCAAGCTTCTGCATTAACCTGGCAACACGGGAATGAATATACAGTTACACCGACATAAAACATGACAATTCACGAATCACAATGCATTATAATCTTAAAAAGAAACCTTGCAAGAGACATCAAAAGAAGAAGAAATACTTTTATTTAGTACCGTAAGCCTTAAATGTGTAGGAATTTATGAGAGATATTTCCAGAAATGTTTCACTACAATGCTTTATCATCATCATCACTATCACTAACCATGCAACCCCCCAATTGGAGAAGATACATGGTTCAATCAAAGAGAGCAATCTCCACAAATAATGAAAAGTTTAGAGAACCCTATAAGGAAACCAATTATATGAACAGCGAGATCTCGATCCGTTCACTCACAGAGGATGGGGTTGTGGATCAGGGGGGAATACATTAATGAGAAAGCGATGAATCATCTCAAAACTTGTGAAGGTAATTACAGCGGCTGGAGTAGTCCGGAGTAGATTGATTGCACATCCACGGTAGAAACCAGCAATACCTTCTTGACGGAAAACCTTTTGAATGCAATCGACTACCCCCGAGTATCGTTTCTCTGAGTGATGTCCTTGTTCTTGAAGCCTCGAGCGAACAACCTGCGTTTCAGGTTAGCCGAAATAAAATTTCAAGTCATGGAGTGGATAAGTAAAGTACTTCCATTTCCCTCCTCTCCCCTCAATAAGAAACGTGGCACATTCTCCCGTCCCAGTCTTTACCCTATGTTAGATATAGGAACAATGGGACATCTAAACGCATGAAGACAGAAAATCGGTATTTAGTTTCATTTCTTATGCATGACTGAAAATGAAAATAGAAAAATGAAGCACAAACAAGAAGCATACACAAGCTAAAGGAAGTAGCTAATAGGAGAACAAAGACACCAAGAAAAATGATCTAGGATCCTCGTAATACAGAAGTACCACCACTGAATATGAATATGAATGTTTCCTTATTTCTACTTTTAAAAATCTAGACACATTGAGTTATAAATAACAATTAATCATATTACCTAAAATGGAAAAATAAAAGGATGCTTCAATATTGCCAAAATTATTGACACATCTGATATTACCTCATGGGGATATGTCAACGTTGAAGCCGATAGTTTAGAAATAGATGATGCAAGGGCGACATCAGGTGCGCCAAGTTTATCCACAGTAGTATTACCTGCAATCACAATAAATCCGTGAGCATGGCTCCCATCTTCTGCTGAGAGGGTCACCTTCTCACACGCTCTACAGCCCAATTCCTTTTCCCAAATCTTTAGTTGCATCTATCCTTTTGTTTTATTACTATTATTATTAATTTTTGGACGGCAAAGGGCACAGGGCTGCTGTGGAACATAGCTTTATTGATACTGCTGAGAGCAAAATAATATAATACAATATTTCATACCCCGAACAGCCAAATACATCTTGATCTTCTCGTATGCTGGAAACTGAATTGCGACATGACTAATTCCTGCCAAAGCTGGCACAAGACCACTGCAAAGAAGATCAGAAATCACTTCAGATGGTATATATTTCCAATAAAACATTATCACTCTCATTTGAAAAGTAACTAACCTGTACAAACCACGTATACCCTCTTCGTGAGCAATTCTCCTCAATGCGGACATTGTACCTTTGTACGGAATCACCCCTTGTCTCATTCCTTGAGTCTGCATGATGAAGAAGTGCAGAAATGAGACTCAGATTTCAGTAGGTTTCCTAGATACAGTTTCTCAACTGGCCACAGTTCTTACGTGACCGTCAAATAGAAAAATTGGCAATGGTGATTCATAAGGTTACACACTAGAGAACTTGGGGCTGTCAATAAAAAAAATATGGACACCTGTTTCTAGCTACCTTAGACGGGAAGGAAAACCATACTTATTCAGGACCGGTCTCGTGACAGCCGATTAATAGCATAGAAGTCTAACCAAGATGTTTCGGCTTACTGAGAAAATCCCTTTTTATTTCATTACAGGAGATACAATTGAAAGCAGATACTAAAATTAGAAACAAAAGCATGATAAAAAGTTCCAAAGGTTCAAAACTACACGGGAATGACACAATAACTAACATACGAACTAAAAGTACTGCGAAAGATGCTAAAGAAAACTATATTTGAGCAGATACTCTCACTTGTAAATAGTACACTCAGACTATCTCCTCATCTAGCAACTTCCAACCAGAATAACGAGTGGCCAACTGGAATTTAACAAGCCTACTTAAGTCAAGGATGAGTCATGACTACAACTTCACATGAAACTGATTATCCCTCAGCAGCTATTAAAATACTCTGTTTATGTAATCAACAGCCACCTGCTGATTTGTTTTGACCCCAAAAGGCCAGCTTTTGTGTTGTAAATTTTCCAATCACATGCTATTGATAGAGGTCCTAATTCTAAAATTCTTACACATCTTATAATCAATATGATGATTATGGATTTGGGAGATTTCCGACACAAGACCCAAAGGAGAAGACAAGCATGGGATCTGGGTAGAATACTACGAGTGGAAGTCGGGATACTGTTAGAGGAGAGTTAATAATTCTCCCTATAACGGTAACCTCCAACGAGCAGATAACCGGAGGAAACTGCCCGAGTATTAAGTAATGACGCGGCATTAATAGTATGTCTTGCTCGAATATTTTTATAGACATGTATGCTAATGTAGGTGTGACAAAGAAACACCGACAAGTTTTCAAGCCATTTTGCAGTAGTTGGCCCAAAAGATTAAGTTCGGTTGGGTTCCTTATAATCAATAAAAAAAACTAAAGATTCTTCTTCTTCAGCTAGGCAGGTAAAAAAAAAGTGAAATCATATTGATCACTTCTAAATATAATAAATGAAAAGTTGCTTAACGACATACTTGAAGTCTTGTTTTGACAACCCAAAGAGGATTAGTGGCAATCGTTGTAGCAGCTCCAGCCCCTGAAGCAGCGATCATATTGGCACCAATGGAGAGTTGATGGTTCCCGTCTTTGGCAGCTAGTAACAAAAGATTAATTTCAGTAGTCTGGAGCAGCAAAGGAAGTGTAATCAAAGCAAGAAACAATCTATTCAAAAGGTGAATGGAATCTAGGAATCAAATGCCCCAAATATAGCAATTGGATTTTAATCTAATCAACAATTTCTTTGTTGGTTATTTACACATGATAGGAAACAAATTCATCTATAATAAACAAAAATTCAAACTCCCTACTTTTCTGGCGACTCATTCCAAATCGGTACTGAAAGAAAGATCTTGAAACCAACAAAAAACTAGTCGACTAACCATCAGAGGAAAGAAAGCACTTGAGCTGCTCATAAATTGTAAAATACACCTGAAGAAAAGAAAACGGGAATACCGGGTCACTCCAACGAACAACTATACATCTACAACAATCAACTTGAATTAACAGAACCAAGAATCACAATAATTTATTCCCGAAAAAAAGTAACAACTCACAGC
>JAULKM010000007.1:2584896-2595336 GCA_032355605.1 Rubia tinctorum
CTTGAAAACCACCTTGGGGACCAAACAAATCATTTTGAATATGTTGAATGTCGAATGTACGCGGTATTAGCACTGATGACCAAAATATGGTATTCTTGGAGACCAAATAAACAATTTAGTCAAAATAATAATTTCAAAATTAACCGGACACCATCATTTACCTCTCTTCTTACTTCTTTTGATAGTTTAAAATTGACATTTCTTTTTCCACCCTTTTCAACATCTACTTATAAAAATTAAGCTATATATATGCAATAATATATACGATATTTTAAAATTTTCTTGATTAGAATTATAAATATTTAAAATTGTAAAATGCATTAAAAATTGATGGTAAAAAATGTCGGTAATAGACAATCAAAGACAATTAATGCTAGTTGAAACTTGAAACTTTATAAAGTCTTTGGAGTCAAATATTTTCTAAATCCCCAACAATTTATTAGAAAAACAAACTCAGTTTTCATGGAATTAAACTCAAATTAAATACACACAAATACTCCTCCGGCGAGAGGCACTTCCTCCGGTAGTCTGATCCAGCTCACTGTTCATCATACTCCACTTGTTATCCCAATCTCAAACCCTAGATTTCCCCGTAATCCACTCTGAAAATGGTGACTGCTCGAGCTAGATAAGAGGAGGAATTTACCGAAATTTTGAAGCCTTCCGACGATATATCGAAGAATTCTCGCTCATCGGCGATCCGGATTCCGGCGAGGTAAGGCTCGGTCTAATTCGTATCAATTACAGCTTGGTGTTTAACTGTTGATGTGTGTTTGTGTGATCCATTGGATCATTTCTTCATTCTTTAGTTGGACGATGAAATTGATTTATTTTTGTTATTTGTTTGTTAAAGATGCTTCCTTTAGAAGCGTGTCTGTTTTCATATATGTATAGCAGGTGTGTTTCTTAGTTGATCGCTAGGTCTCCTCAGGAATTGAATTGTGTAAATTGAAGAACAGGGAATGCTGGAGCATAGGTTGTTGGTGCTGATGTTTTTGATTGTCTGAGATTTTCTCTTGTCTGCGGAGGTGGTTTTGGTTTTTCTGGACTTATGGGCTTATCACTTTCAAGTTTGTTGCTGTTGTTAGTTGGATGTTGGATGTTGAAATATTTTACTTTGAGGACTTTAGTGTATTACTGTGAAGTATAGTTACAAAGATGTTTATGTGTGGTTAAACCGAGCAATGCAAACGTGGCCTTTTTAGATTATAGGGAGTGATTGTAGAAGAAAAGAAAGCAGGGCTACGAAACCCTGAAGGGAAAGATCTCTTTAAGTGTTGATGATTTATATGCTCTTGGCTTATTTTAGAAGATGGGTCGCAGAAATATGACTGATTTATTATTTTCTTTGTTTATTCAATTGGATCATGTGAACATTCATAATAGGGTTTTTAATCAGTCAAAATTTTGTTTTAGTGACACCGTGGCATGTGCGAACTTGTTCCTGTTTGGTTTCTTTTTGTCTATGCCGGATCTCTCTTCTTCTCTTTCATTGCTGACAAGTGTTCATAGTCCTTTTGTATTTGATATTTCGGCAAAGTTTATTGCAATGGTCTCTTAGGTCCTGCAGCATTCCTTCAAGTACTGTATGATTTATTAAAACCTTTCAGTTAATTAAAATCTATGTCCTTTTTGGTGCACTAGAGTCAATTAGGGAGTCCTCATTTTGGTTATTTATTTTATTTGAAGTAAACAGATAGTTGGTACTTCTAGTTAGATGTGATGGATCCAGCTATTGAGGAGCAAATAGATTTTGGAGAGGAAGAGTATGGAGGGAGTCAAAAGATGCAGTATCACGCAGGTGGGGCAATTTCTGCACTCGCAGATGATGAGATGATCAATGAAGATGATGAATGTGACGATCTCTATAATGATGTCAATGTTGGGAAGGGATTTAGGCAGATACAGCGGTCCGAGGCACCATTGCCTCCCGTTGATGTTAAAAATGGGGGATTTCAGGGTAATGCTCCCGGGTTTAGAGGGGAAACAGTGACAGCTCATAGAGTAAGCATCCCTGGATCTGTGGCTGAAGGAAGCTATCCCAGCTCTGGCATTCGATTTCAAGATCAGAGAAGTGGACTAATGCCTGATATTGGCCCTCCACCAAGTGTGGATGCTTCTCAGAAAGGGAGGACCGTGGAGATGGTTCATAGCTTGCAAGCAGGACGTGTAGGATATCAAGGACCGATCTCCACAACACAAAATGTTGGAATAGATCCGTATGAGACGTCGGAAAGGGTTGCTAATATGCCTATTAAGGTACTAAATTCTGGGTCTAGAGTCAATCCACAGATGGAAACTAATCTTATGAATGTTGGTGGAAATGTTAATATAATCCAGCCTCTTACTATGGAAAATCAGATGAGACCAGCTATAGAAAATGGAAATACTATGGTCTTTGTTGGAGACTTACATTGGTGGACTACTGATGCTGAGCTTGAGAATGTGTTGACCCAATATGGGAGGGTCAAGGAGATTAAGTTCTACGATGAAAGAGCTAGTGGAAAGTCTAAAGGCTATTGCCAAGTTGAATTCTTTGATCCATCTGCAGCGGCAGCTTGTAAGGAACACATGAATGGGCTTCCTTTCAATGGGCGAGCATGTATGGTGGCATTGGCAAGTCCACAAACCATCAAGCAGGTGGCTGCTTCTTATGCCAGTAAAAATCCGGTCCAGTTTCAGTCTCAGCCACAGGGTAGGCGGCCTATGAATGATGGTGCAGGCAGAGGCAACGGAACAAATTTTCCCAGTGGAGATGCTGGAAGAGGCTATGGACGTGGTGGTCCCGGTGGATGGGGGGGACGAGGTGGTCAGGGAATGCCCAATAAGGGTCCAGGGGCTGGTCCGGGAAGGGGAAGAGGAGCTATTGGAGCAAAGAATATGGTTGGAAACATGCCAGGAGGGGGAAATGGTGCAGTCGGAGGGCCTTATGGTCAGGGCCTTCCAGGTCCTGCATTTGGTGGCCATCCTACTGGTATGATGCATCCTCAAGGGATGATGGGCCCTGGATTTGACCCAACATTTATGGGTCGAGGCGCTGGCTATGGAGGCTTCACAGGTCCTGCTTTCCACCCTGGAATGATGCCTCCGTTTCAAGCTGTTAATCATATGGGTCTTGCTGGGGTGGCTCCTCATGTCAACCCTGCCTTCTTTGGACGAGGAATGGCTGCTAATGGAATGAACGTGATGGGACCTACAGGAATGGAAGGTCCTCCTGGGGGACCATGGAATGACACAAACATGGGTCAGTGGGGAGGAGATAGAACAAGGGAGTCGAGTTATGGTGGTGAAGATAATGCATCTGAGTATGAGTATAAGGAGGCCATCCAAGATAAGGGAGCGAGGTCAAATGCTGCTTCAAGGGAAAAGCAACGTGGTTTAGAGCGTGATTCTGAGAGGAAGCATCGTGATGGGAGAGAACATGACAGGGACAGGTATGATAGGGATCACAGGTACAGAGAAGAAAAGGATAGCCACCGTGATTATCGTCACAAAGAGCGCGATCCAGGTCATGAGGATGATTGGGACCGGGGACAACCTTCAAAATATCAAAGCAGGTCACGAGCAGTTCCTGAGGAGGATCATAGGTCTAGATCAAGAGATGCTGATTATGGGAAGCGTAGGCGCCTACCGTCAGAGTGACTTAAATGCTGTTACATTCTTAATGTGTCTTTTGACTTGACAACAGCCATGTCAGCTCTCATTATGGTCTGCCTGATTGCATGGATAGACATCCATGCCTCTGATACCTATAAAGCCATATACAAAGTGGCTTCTAGATCTAAAGAAGTAAGTTCCATTTCTGTGAGGATGCAGGAATGAACAAAATCTGTTTTCTACCGCTGAACATAATCTAATGCAGGACTTAATATGCCTGCTACAAACTTTTCAGTATACTGAACATATTTTTGCTTTTGATGTGGTTACTTTGTGAGATGGCTTTGTTCCTTCTCTGAACCCCATATCTGACCTGCTCATTCCACTCTTTGAGTGAAATGAAATCACTGGGAAGAAGACTTAAGGCAGCTATATTTGAATATACTTTTTTATCATGGATACAATTTATTCGATATTGCGTGCTTCAACTTTGATCATATTTTTTCCCTAGTACCTAGAGTTTTGTACTCATGCGAATGGAGGGGTTTAAATTTTATCTATGACATATTAGTTTAGCAAATGGAATCTGATTTTCTAAATAAGTTAAGTCCATTTACCAAGAGTTGAGGATTCAGTTAATTGTTTTACATATTTGTAAAGAAATGTTTTGCCCGAGTGTAACGAAATCGCTGGGCAGAATACTTGAGGCAGCTATATTTGAATATGCTCATTATCGTAGATACAATTTATTTGATATTGCGTGCTTCAACTAGGATAATATTTTTTCCTAGTACCTGGAGTTTTGTGCTCGTGCGAATGGAGGGGTTTAAATTTTTATCTATCTCCTATATTATAGTTTAGCAAAGGGAATCTGATTTTCTAAATAAGTTAAGTCCATTTACCAGGAGTTGAGGATTCAATTAATTGTTTTGCATATATGTAAAGAATTGTTTTTGCCTAAGTGAGCTGCTGTGTTTCAAGATGTAGAGTGTATTTGACTATCTATGGCGTAACTTATGGGTCAGTCTTGTTGTTTTGATGGCAAACCACCGTTTTCTGTTTGACCTTTGCTGGTGGAGACTGATTAACTCTGGTCAGTGTCAGTTATTATCCTTAGATGGTTATTCTTTTAAATCCAGCTGTCTGATCACAGTAGACCTTGGTGGTGTTGGGATGGATTCCTCTAGAAATTCGACTCTGTTTTTGTGTTGATTTAGGCTATGTGCTGATGTGCGTTGTTTCCTTAAGCCTGAAATGGTTGATAGCTCGATAGATCGTATACTTTTTTCATGTCATATGTTTCATGTGATACAATTTGGCTTTTGGTAATCCTTTTTCATTAAGTATTGACACGAGCTTTAACAATCATATTCAGGGAGCAAAGAGGCTACTCTTTAGTTTGTGATTAAACCAGCTGAATTGGTTACATGGAGGAGATATGATAATTGGTTCCTTTTGTTGGACTTTGCTGAAAATGTTATTCTACCTTATGTCCCAAAGAAGCCTTAACCATATGTACTAGATTTAGTCAAATGTTCATAAGTTTCACTATCTGTTTGTAATGTTCTCAACGTAGATACTATGCCATAGGCATGAAACATGTAAATTGCTTCTTCTGTTTGTAATGTTCTCAACGTAGGTATTATGTCATAGGTTTGAAACATGTAAATTGCTCCAACCGTTTCGACATTGAGTCTTGTATAGGAGGCACTAGTGCTGTTAGAGGGTGTTTCCCCCCCTATTCTTGTAAATTGAGTTGGGATTACTTCAGTGTCGAGTCGCCAGCTGGATATATGCGCTTCAGAAAATGTAAAGCGTGTTGCTTATGCTTTTGGGAGTAGTGAAAGAAAGTCGGATAATTATGTAAAGTTTGTTATATGAGTCAGGTGTCGATTATTAGAAGACACCGTGAGATATGTAAGGTGTTGGGTCAGGGAGGTTCATTGCGAGTTCGAAGAACCAGTGGTTGAGTGTGTTGATTCAGTAGTGTATGTTTTTTTCCTTGTAACTTTGGGTTGTGTTGCAATTTTTACTGTTTTAGGCTCTGTTAACTGGTTCCTTTTGTGGTCAAAAGTTGCCTGACCATTTTGTTCTTGTATTCTTGGATTGGATTTTCTGTGGATTACATTTTTGCTCTTTTGGTGCTCTGTGCTTGCAAGTGAAGAAAAATAGTGTTGTATTTCTTTTCTCTTTTAGGAAGAAATGTGCCGTTGCTTATTTACTATATCTCAATTAGATTGGATATACTGTGTAGAAAGTGTGAAATTTGTTTTAGCTCATGTGGTAATTCTTGATTTTTTGTGTCATGGGATTTAACTTTTCAACCAAATTTGGATACTAGAATTATCATATCAAATGATATAAAGCTTTACCTAAAATGGCATGCAAGATTTTTCAAAACTGTTAATAAACATAAGTACTAAAAATAATGTTATCAATTTTTTTTTACCCAGAATGTATTCTCCCTCAATGTTCTTACTAGAATGTCCTACTTACTCTTTTAGTTGTCTCTCTCTACTTCGTACTTTCTGTCTTTGGTAATTAAAACACTAAAATGAAAGAAGTAAAATCTTCAAATCAAGTCAATATAAGTATATTTTTGACTGTAAACTTAATATTATCTATGTTTATATAGTATAAACAATCAAATTTATGACCACTAGTAATAGAAAAGTGTTTAACTTATTTGAGTTCCAGTTCAAATTGCACAAGTGTTTTTTTCAGTTAAATTGGTTAGACATTGTCCATATATTTTAATAGTTATCTAAACAATATTATCGTACTGTGTTGTTTTTGTTGTATTTATTGTAACACGAAAATTTTTAAATATCAATTTATTATGTGGCGTTATCACATGTAATTAAAGATATTAACAGTCCATAAAGATCGTAAAAAAGTCTTGCACTTTTTTAAATGAGACAGAGGGAACACGTGATCTTGTTTTCTTTTAACGTTAGTATAACAATATCTAAATTAAACTCGAGCTATTCAAGTTACAATTTCATGTCAGAAGATAAGCACTTGTAGTAGTACTACACTACTACGCCTATTAGTTTGGCAGCTGAGAAATTTATAAAATATTTACTTATCGGAGTAGTAGTACTATCTTTGTTCCAGTTTAAGTTGCACACTTACTAATTGACAGTCTACATTTTCAAATTTTGATCACATATTTGAATAATATATAAACAATAATATTATCGTATGTAGTATTGTTGAATTCATCGTAATAAATAGTTTCTAAATATTAACTTTTTATTTGTCAATATTATACATAGTTAAATGTATTAACGATCGTACATATTTTTGGAAACCAGTAAAAAAACAAGAACTGAATTGGCGCGACTTGTTTTGTTCGGCTCGGCGCCAATATACGGCTTACTGAGCGATTGGGTAGCCAGTAGTACGCGGTTCGCCGCAGCCGACTAGTGGGACCGGATGACTCCAGAGCCGCACGTATTACTTGTGGTAGTGACAAAATCAGTTGAAAAGTACGATGACACGAAAACGTGTAATCTCTTCGTAGCAATTCAAATTGAATTATTATAATATGTTTAAAAATATATTTGACCGTTAGTATATTTATCTACATACACATATAATAGCAGTAAGTAAAAAAAATTTATATAGAAACTCTTTGTGATGACAAATTCAACTATATCACATATGATAATATTATTTTTCCACATATTTATTTAAATATGCAATCAAATTTTGATATATAATAGTATAAAAAACAAGTGTGCAATTTGAGTTGGAACGAAGAGAATACAAAAATATTATAAAATACACACGAATTGATTAAAATATTCTGCATTTTCGTTTGAATTAAAATCAAACAAAGTTGATAACAAAAAATAATAGGTATTTATTTGAAATTTTACTAACTTGAATTTAATTGAATTAAGTTACATAAAAATTGGAGAGACCTGAGAGTATTCACAATGATGGTGAACTTAAAGAACACTTTTTAACTATCGCATAATGAATTTCGATAAAAACTATATAGGAACCAACTAACAACAATGAATCTTCTTAAATAAGTACTTCTTAGACATTTTCTTTCATTTTAAATTATAATTAATTAAATATACAATATAAGTGTCAATTATTGATTGGTTGATAATGTACAAATAAAGAGGAAGGAGCAACTCCTTATTAAGGAGTGATTCTTAAAATTCCACAGTGATATGTGTTAAATAAGGAGTGCTCTTTATTAAGAAAAATGAGATGCCGTGCTCTGAGTTATTTTGTTTCTTTCTTGTATTTTGACAGTTTAATTATTGGGGGAATGAATGTCAAAATTGAACCTAAAAGCATTATAAACTAAATCTTATCATATTTCGCTTATCTAGTGTGGACGATTTTAAACTAAATATTTACTATTTTTTACAATGGTATAAGTGTTTGAAGTTAAGGGGAAAATGAGTGGATAAAATTGAATGTGAAAAGTAAAAAGTAAAATGACTGGATAAAATTAAAATAATTTTACTAAAAAGAGAAAGTGTGTCATTTTAAAATCTAATAAGGTGTTTGTGCCACAAATAAAAAAACTGATGGAGGAATACTTTTGAATGTACAAGTTGAGTATTCGCGTGTGATGCTTTTCAATAAAGATATACCTATTTGTAAATACGTAGTAATTTTTTATCAATAACATACATTGTCTATCTCTTGAAATACGGTATTTTCATAAGTCATGGAAAGATCATGGTTTAAAGTTTAAATTAGAAGAAATGAAGATAAAAAAATTTGGTTGCATGAATCAGATTATAAACTTTATAACTACTACATGTTGCATAATGAATTTTTAATATTGCAACTAAAATATTTTACATTTTATTATTCTAATTAAACTTCGTTTTTACATAAAGATGGAAAGATGGTCTTTCCCAAAACTTTACCTTGTTTTATAGGGTGTTACATGCATTACTATATTTCTCTATTTGTGACACACTTATCTTATTGAGATTTTTTTTAATGTAACACTTTCCATGTTACTCAAACCGAATAAATCGAAATCCGATTTATAAGAAGGGATTACTTTGTATCAAATCTACTAGGTGATTATTCATTTACATTAACACGAGGTTTGTAATAACAATAATAACAATTCGAATATTGTATTATGGGTGTGCATAGTATATATGTATAGTGTGCATTTCAGTATTAATATTTGCGAATATAATAATTACACAGTGAATAAAATAATGCACAATCTCACATAAGAGAATGCACGTCTTTACAATTTATTATGCACACAATATTTTTGGGGATACGGTGCTGATGATACCCCAGGAATATCATATAATTTACCTGATATAAATGTCTTCCTTATATTCGAGAAATCTAAAATTTATTAACTAATATTTTTACGAAGCACTTGACCTCTAGTGTAACTAACATGACAATTGTGCTTTAAATGCTTTTATGTTGTAGCAAAATGTGAGTGTGTGGAGAAGATTGCCATCTTTCAAACACAAACTCTCGTGTGTAGTACTTATCACTAACAAATGTACTATTTGTGAATGCGTAGCTCTTTTATCACAAGTATACTTTATATTGTATAATTTTACAAGGCCTTGCGTGCATTAACTTAGATCTAATATTGATTGTTTGTTTAGATTAAGATAAGTTTTGGTAGATATGAAGTTAATGTTTTCGCTATTGTTACTTATATATATATTTTCCCAATTAACATATTTACGACCTTTAAAATAATGACTGTGACAGTTGGATAATTAATACTTCCATCTTTCAACACTCTTGTCGGTATACATTATTTTATATGGCATAACACACATTAATTTATACCTAATTTAGGTGGTTGTTCGTTTAAACTAACATAAGTAAGCATTTTAACGACGAGATTAATATCTCCATTATCTGATTACAATTTGAGAAATCTATAAATTTACTCTCAACTAACACATTCATGGAGCGTTGAATCTCTAGCACAACTAACGTGACAACTGTGTGATAAATGCATCAACCTTCTTGAAAAATGTGAGTTAACGCGTGAATAAGACCACTATTTTACAAACAGAAATCACCTCCCCCAATAAAACCCGCATGAATTACACGTCCTAAAATGGTAATAATACAAAATTAAAATAAACAAAAACAAAATTCCATGAGTTTAATCTTGACAAAGCAATCTAAACTGGCTAAATTGACATTGTTTATAATTTCAAACCTGGAAAAATTATACATTTTAGGGGTCAAAACATAATTACATCCAACTACAAGGATTGGCGAGAAAAAGAAAAAGGGTAAAAACCCGCACCCAGTTGTCCGTACGCGCAGTGCGGCACGTATCTTCCATCGCCTTCTCCCATCTGCAAACAAACGGACATTTAATTCAACCTCTCCAAAACCTCTTATAAAACCCTAGAATTTATTTCCCCAAATCCGCCATTTCTCTGCATTCGAAGCTCTGATTCCGTGATCCACCCTCAATCTCAATTCCACCCTGTTCGAATTCGGATTCTCCGGCATGTCGGGTTCGGGCGGGTCCGCCGTCTCTCGGAGCAGCGGCGTGGACAGGTTCTACAACCCGCCGATGCGGCGCTACCATAAGTCGGTGATCCACCAGCAGCAGCCGTTGCCTCAGCTGCAGAAGGCTGCGGCGAGGTCGGTGACGCCGGTGGACGGTGGGAACCGGACTGACTCCGGGGATTCTCCTGCGGCATTGTCGAAGCAGCCTCCTGTAAGCGTTCCTTCTGCTCCTCCGCCGCCTTTGCCGAAGACTAACTTGGATCGGTTCCTGGAGTCGGTTGCTCCGACCGTTGCCGCCTCGGAGGTGATTAAACCCTATTTGTTACTTGAAACGTGGAAGGGTAG
>JAULKM010000007.1:2619994-2630017 GCA_032355605.1 Rubia tinctorum
GTCATTTTATAATTGATTGAACTAATGAAGTAATTTGATATTTATTTTAATTTATTGCATTATAATTTTAATTTTTTTATAATATATTGTAACATATAATAATAATAATTTAATCTTAAAAGTTATTGAAATGATTTTTTAAATAATTGGTCTAACGGTTAAACGAACAAAAAAGGGCAAAATACATTTATAACCCTGCAGTCTCAAAAAATGCATATATAACCCTGCAATCTCAGAAGTGTCAATTTAACCCTAACTAATTATTGTATGTCCCAATCTAACCCTAACTTTCAAAAAAAATTGTACCAATATAGCCAAAACCCTAATTCCAACATTGATCCAAATAATTAAGGCATGACGATAAACTGAAATGAAAAAATACTCCTAATGACAAACCTATCTTTCTTCTTCAAAACCTAACCTAACGCTGCCGCTGCAGTACTCCACCACTGCCGCCGCCATTCACTAAAATCGCCGCTACCAAATTCACCACCGCCACTGCCATATTTAAAACTTACCTTGCCACTGTCACAACACCACCAACATCTCCCACTGAGTGATAGATCTTAGCCGAGCCTTTATAAAAATTGTTGATATTTTTTTACAAAATCTCGACCCAGATTCAAAATAATCAGCTTCATAATAACTACCAAATCTTAGCTTCTAGATCAGAGTTACGTCATAATAACTTTGGAGCAAGATGAAGATCTAAATGGTTGTTGGTTGAGAATTTGAAATTAAGAGTGTGCGGTGGCAGTGTAATTCTTTTGGGGAGTGCAAAAGTGGACTACCGCCCTTCTTCCCTCCCGTTATCCGTGTCCCTCGTCATCGCTCTCGTCGCCGCCCTCCTCCTCTTCGAGACCACCGCTGGTGGTGGTTCATCACCACTCCCACCACCTCCAAACCCTAGCTCATCACACCACCACACCGCTGCTCCCTTCTTCTTCCCCTACCACTGATTCACCACCTCCATTAAGATGCCAAGCTACAAAATCAGGGCATGTACATTTGATTATGCCAAAGAAGAAAAACGTAAGCCCGCAAAAGGATCACATTGTAAAATAAGAGAATACTGGCATACGTTTGAAATGGGGGAAGATAGCGGTGCTGGGAAGAGAGAAACGGGGTCAAAGAAAGGGTGGGGAAGAAAGAAACAGGAGAAGACGACGACTTTGGGGTTTTCATTTTTTTCCTTTTTAATTAAACGACAAAATTGTCTTTTCCACGAACCCGGCCAAATGAATGTTGACTAAAAAAATCAACGGAGTCAAAGGTTAGACTGACACTTTTGAGATTGTAAGGTTATATTGACGATGTCACCCAAAAGGTTGGGGGATATATACCAATATAACTCTACCTATTTGATATAACTCTCAGATAATTTTTAGTGCAGATATAACCCTACCTAGTTGATGTAAGTGTCAATATAACCCTCATACCCCATTTTCGCCGGACCGCCACCAGACCATTGCCGGTCCGCCAGATTTTGGCCGGACCGCCGCCGGACCACTTATAGGGGTATATTCGCTCTTACATCAACTAGGTAGGGTTATATCTGCACTAAAAATTATCTGAGGGTTATATTGACACTTATGTCAAATAGGTAGGGTTATATTGGTATATATCCCTAAATAAAAATAGGTCGTTAATGCAATTTTTCATTAATCATAATGTTTGATTATGATTTGAAAAACTTCTAAGCCAGTTCCTTCTAACCAAGCCTTCTGGTGAAGCAAACTTTACAACGTTATAAAAAATTGTAAGCAATTTTTTTTCAAGGGTTTCATAATTGCAATGAAAACCCAATTGTTCAACATATATTTTTCTTATAAATTGTTTGGTGTCACTGATTCCACAGGGCTCTTCTGGGGGGTGTGAGTGATCATTGTGCACATCATGCCCATTGCACTGTGACCATTGTCAAGCAGCCAAAGGTCAAAAACTAAATTGCAGCTGCAAAAACCTAATTATATATTGATTTATGTGTGTGTGTCTTAATTTTACTAGAGTATCATTGTACGATGCCTGGAATTTATAAATATTTTATCGCTCTATCGACAGCCAGATAAAGTGATAAAGTATGTCTGCACCGAACACAATGTTGTAATCGTATGTAATGTGGTATTATTTAATGTTAAAATTTGATTGATGCAAGTGTGTGTTGTTGTTTGTGTGCCAAAAGGATCTACTGAGAGGCTTTGGATTCAGAAGATGCAGAGTTTGCATCATTCTGAATTTCAGTTCTTCCCTTCTTCAAGAAACTGGAGTACCAATGAGCAGATAGCTTAGGATATCTCTTCAGTTCTTTGTCACCAAAATCAACATAGTACAGACCAAATCCTGTCTGATAGCCTCCCAACATTTCGAATCCATCCATGAACGACCACACGAAGTAGCCCTTCGTGTTCACGCCACTCCTTCCAACATCAACACAAAACATCGTAAACATTAAAGCGTAGAATGGTAATGAGAAATATTAATATTATGTGAATATTACTTGTAATTGTAATTAGATTAAAATTCCTTTTCTAGTTGAATTTAGGTCTTTTGTGCTACTGTATAATGTATCCCAGAGCATGAATACAGACACACAATTATTACCCCTTAAAATTCTTCATGGTATCAAAGACTAAAATGAAAACCAAAAGAAAATTTCCACTGCAATTTCCGAGCCGCCTCGGCAGATCGATGTTCGCGCGTTGCCTCCACGCGCCTCCGTCTCCGTTGTCCGTAGCTCTTTGCCCGTCGCCAGATCGTCGTCCGCCGCCGCTGCTCACCAGCTGCCGCTGTCGCTAATTCGCATGTCGCCGTTGTGAAATTCATGCGCTACCCAACACCAATCCGCTCACCGCCACTGATCCGCAACTATGTCGGCTCCTGGTTCTAGTTTTGATGCCGCTGAGCAAGGCTGCATCGTTGCTGAAACCGAGGTTACCAAGCTACGAAACCTCAACGCCGCTGATGTGATTGCAACTTTACTCAAAAAGTTGCAATTGCAATTTGGCGCTGGGGATCTGTACCTATGGGTCGATCTATGATTGACCCTTACTTCCTCAGTACTACCGACGGTCTTGGTTTGTCAATTTGTCCCGTCATACTCAACGGAGTAGAGAATTACCTTGAATGGTATAACGTCATCTGTGGCACTATGCTTGCCAAGAAAAAGATTAGTTTCATTGATGGAACCATTACCAAACCTCCACCATTGTGTTCTTCTACTAGCTACTATGACATAGTGAAGGAACTGTGGGATGGTCTTAAGGCACGTTTCACCCTTGGGAACGCTCCAAAAATTATGCAAATGTGCGAAGATATCCAGAACTGTCGGCAGGATGGTTAGGCTGTTGCCATTTATTTTGACAAAATGAAGTTGTTTGGTGATTACAACTACCTTCGGCCTCCTTTAATTTGCACCTGTGAAGCTTGTAAATCACTATGCACTTGCAACCATGTTGCCAACACCTTTCTAGAACGTGAGAAATATATGATCTACCAATTTCTCATGGGTCTTGATGAAGGCTATCACACCTTGCTATCCAACATCATGACCACCGATCCACTTCCACTAGTCATACGTATATATGCCCTTGTTGCTCAGGAGGAGAATCGCATAGTCGTTGTTCGGTCTCGCGATACTTCGACTGACTCTATGGCGTATGCTGCACGAAATCCACTACCTTCGGGTTCTTCGCCAGTTGTTCTCACCTCAGCTGATCACAAGAATTTGATATATACACATTGTAATTGCAAGGGTCATAACAAAGATACCTGTTTAATCTCACTAGAGTACCAGATTGGTTCAAAGAAATTAACCAAAAGACCAAGAAGCCGACGCCGAACCAGCCGACCGCCACCGCCGAGAAAGCCAGACCAGCCGCCGGCGCCAGTCCGACTCCATCGTGTCCCCTCCTAGCCACGCCGTCGCCGCTGCCCGGCATACCTTACTTGATCTGACTTCGGTCCAGCTCTGTCAGATGACCAGTGGGGTACGACCTTACATTTACTTAATCAATTTAATATTGTGTCTAACCTTGGGTCATGTAAGTCTACTTTACCATGGATTCTTGATTCGGGAGCCTCATATCACATGACCGTTGACAAGGGTTCTCTCATTGATACTACTACTACTGTTCATTCTGTGAATGTTATATTGTCTGATGGTTCTATGTCATCTGCAACCCAATACGGTTCTATTCGCTTTGGGGATGTTACTCTTACTCATGTGTTATACATACCTTCCCCTCAATGTCTTTTATTATCATTTTCTAGATTGTTATCTGCATTAAAATGTCTAGCTTTGTTGCATTTTATAGAAAATCGGTACGAGTACTATGATTGGTGTGGGTGAACAACAAGGGGGTTTATTGGCTTCGTCTGCTAGATACGAATGCTCGTCCTCATATCTCGCAGTTTATTCCGACAATTGCTTCACATTCTTCATCTGATTTATGGCATCAGCGTTTTGGGAATCCCTCCTCTACGGCGTTGTCTTTTGTTTCTACTCTTGATTTTAGCACAAATAATGTTTCCGTTCCTTGCTCTGTCTGTCATAAAACAAAACAGACTAGGCATAATTTTTCTTTGAGTTCTTCGAATACTAGATATTTATTCGAACTAATACATTGTGATATTTATAAAACGCCATCTTCTAGTGGTGAATTTTATTTTTAAACTATTATTAATGATTATTCCCAATCTGTTTGGGTTTATTTATTAGTTTCTAAGTCTGAGGTAGCATCAATATTTATTGAATTTTGTTCTTTGATCAAGAATCAGTTTGGCCGCATGGGTAGACATGTTCGGGCTGATAATGGTACAAAATCTCTACCTTTGAGATCCTACTTTTCCGAGCCTGGGATTATTTTTGAGACATCCGTGGTTGATAGTTCACAACAGAATGGTCGTGTTGAGCGCAAGCATTGCCATTTGTGAAATGTGACTCGTGCTTTGCGTTTTCAAGCCAATCTTCATGTCGAGTTATGGGGAGAATGTGTGCTTACTGCTGCTTATTTGATCAACCAGACACCCACGAAGAAACTTTATGGGAGAACACCATTCGAATTGATCTATGGACGTCACCAAATTACAAAGCTTTACGCGTATTTGGTTGTTTGTGCTATGCTGCCTACATTCCCAGATTTCGTGATATGTTTGCTCCAAGAAGTTGCCGTTGTCTATTTCTTGGTTACCCTGCCGGAAAGAATGGTTATCATCTTTTTGACTTGGAAGCCCGGACTTTCTTTAACAATCGGGATGTCGATTTCTATGAAGACCAATTTCCATATGATGTGACCCCCGATGTTTCCCCGCCACCGGCCACCATTGCTCTGCCACCTGTCATTGCTCTTAGTCGGTCACACCGCCGCCTGCCTATTCTCCGATACCGGCTGCCGAACTGTCAACGGCTGGACCCGTGCCACCCATCGTCGAGCGTCACGCTCTCAACGTGCAGCCATCCGGAGTTGACCACGCGCCACCAGCTGCGGTTCCGACTGCTCAGTCTCCCAGCTCTTCGGTGCCTCCTCCCTCTAACTCATCTCCGCTGTCTGATTCGACGATATTGACTTTGGTGCCGCCACCTCCGGCCGAGCTGCTTGCTGCACGACAGAGTGATCGTGATTGTTGACCTCCTACTTATCTGCAAGATTATGTCTGCTATGTTGCTAATATTAATAACCCCCCCTGCTACAACCACACCTGCGACATCACATTCCTCAGGTGTTCTCTATCCTTTACCTGATTTTGTAAATTGTGATAAATTTTCTAGTACGAATTCTAAATTTTTGGGTGCAGTGACTTCTAGTGCAGATCCAACCACTTACTCTGAGCCTTCCCAGTATGCTCATTGGCGTGATGTCATGGCTGATAAGATTAATGCACTTGAGCGCAATCAGACTTGGACTTTGTCTTCACTACCTCTGCATAAGACTGTGATTGGATGAAAATAGGTGTACCGTACCAAGTTCAAATCGAATTGTTCCATTGAGCGTCACAAAGCTCATCTGGTGGTTCCTGGTAATCGCCAGAAAGAAGGTATTGACTATACTGAAACATTTGCTCCTGTTGCAAAGATGAGTTTGGTTCATCTGTTTTTATCAGTGACAGTCATTCGTGGTTGAGAACTTCACCAGAAGGATGTGCATAATGCTTTCCTCCTTGGTGATTTACATGAGGAGGTATATATGTGATCTCCACAGGACTACCCTGCACCTCCTGGTCAGGTTTTTCGCCTTCAGAAATCTCTTTATGGTCTTCACTAGGCTCCTCGCAATTGGTTTGTGAAGTTAGCTCAGGCTTTACGTGCATTTGGTTTTGTCCAGAGTAAGGCAGATTACTCTTTATTTGCTTTTACTTGTAGCCCAGTTTCTTTGCATGTACTTGTCTATGTGGATGATTTGGTCATTGATGGTAGTTATTCGTCGCTCATATCTGAATTCAAGAAATACTTGAATTCTTGTTTTCATATGAAGGATCTTGGTACACTTAAGTATTTCTTGGGTATATTGCTAGAAAACTGGATGGGATGTTTCTTTCACAAAGGAAATATATCCTGGATATCTTATCTGACACAAGTTTTTTTGCTTCTAAATTGACTGACTTTCCTATGGAGCAACAACATAACCTTGCAAAGGTTGAAGGACTTATTTATGATGACCCTGAGCAGTACCAGCGTCCGATGGGTTGCCTCATTTACCTCACTATCATCCGTCCTGAGCTTAGTTATTTTGTTCATACGCTTGCTCAGTTTATGAAGTCTCCTTGTGTTCCTCACTGGCAAGCTGTGATACGTGTTCTTCACTACTTGAAGAGTTATCCTGGTCAAGGTTTATTTCTCTCTTCACGTAGCTCATTACAGTTGACTGCTTATTGTGATTCCGATTGGGTTGCCTGCCCTATCACACGCCGGTCATTATCTGGGTACTTTGTGACCATTGGTGATTCTCCAATTTCATGGAAGACCAAGAAACAACCTACAGTTTCTTGTTCTTCTGCTGAGCGGAGTATCGTGTTATGGTTGTTGCGTGTAGGGATGAGCGTCGGGTCAGGTTATTCGGTTCGAGTTATTCAGTTCGGGTTATTCGGTTTTGCCTCTAAAAAGCCCAAAACCGAATCCGACCCGAATAACCCGAACCAAATTACAAATTTGGTTTCAGTTCGAATTTGGATCTAATCCGAATAAACCGAATTTGAATTTAAGATTTTTAAAAAAATATTAAAAATACACAAATTAATTCAAAATTCAAGATTTTATACTTTGGGCCATGAATTTGGGCCATGTATTTATAAATTTTATATTAAAGTTTTAGGATTATATTATTTATTATTTATTTATTTATTTTATTAATTGTAATTCGGTATTCGGGTCAGGTTTCGGTTGGGTTTCCATATCCAAAACCAAACCAAAAACCATATTCAAATTTTGGTTTATTCAATTCGGTTATCCAAAAACCGTATTTTAAATATGGTTTGGGTTATTCAAATTCGGATAATTCGATTTTCGATTCGGTTTTCAGTTTTTGATTTTTTTGCCCACCCCTAGTTGCGTGTTGTGAGTTGTTATGGTTTAAATCTTTGCTTTGAGACTTGAGTGGTGTGCATTGTGCTCATATGCGACTGTTTTGTGAAAGTCAATCTCATCTCCACATTGCGGTTAATCCGGTGTTCCATGAAGGTACGAACCACATAGATGTTGATTGTCATTTTGTCTGTGATCTTGTACAGTCTGACACTATTGTTACTCATCATATTCACACGACTGATCAACCTGCAGGTTTGTTTACCAAGGCTTTTGGGCAAAATCAATTTCATTTATTGCTTGACAAGTTTGGCATTTTTGATCCCCATGCTCCAACTTGAGGAGGGGTACCATGGAACAGTAATATTGTGTGAATATTACTTGTAATTGTAATTAGATTAGAATTCCTTTTCTAGTTGAGTTCAGGTCTTTTGTACTACTATATAATGTACCCCAGAGCATGAATAAATACACACAATTATTACCCCGTAAATTCTTCAAACGGATCTAACAGACAATGTGAAACCATACAAACTCAGAAGCAATGTCTTACCTTAAAGCATCAAGCAAAGTTCCCATGTAAGTTTGCAGATAATTCACCCGCGATTCATCCTTCAGTGTTCCATCGAGCGCATTCTGTTGGCCTGCCCAGGTAGTCCAAGATGCGTAAACAAAACGAAGAGATCGAAAATGAAATTCTCTGATGTCAGTGAAATAACACGAAACGAAGTACCATTTTCATGTATATAAGTAGGTGGATTTCCATAAGCTGTCTTGAGATAGCGCAGAATCCCATAAAGCCCCGATGAGTCCACATCTTTCTGATGAAGAACACGGATGATTTTCACACAACGTAGTTAAGAATGGGAATTGTTTCAAGAAAAGTGAAAAACCAACCTGATCTGATGGTGTAAGCTTGGGACTCCCTGCAGAAACAAAACCAAAAAACGCGTAAATAACAACATTCAAGTTCCGAAAAACCAAATCCTTCGGAATTCACTTGGTACATGATATGCTTGCTCCCATATCAGCATTCAAGTCCCGGACGTTCAAGTTCAAGCTGCTCGGATTATCCTTCACGAAGATCGTGACATAATGGTTTAGCCCTATGAAATCAAACGCTCCCCTCACAAGCCTAGCTTCTTGCGCGGAAAGCACGGGTAGCCTGGCTCCAACGTTCTTCTTTACTACGTTGGGATAGTCCCCGAACACCAGAGGGTGAAGAAACCTAGGATCAAACAGAACATGCATAGAGTTCTTGCTACTTGATACATCATTAAACAAATCAAAGCAAAACAAAACAATCACATCTTATTCTTACCAGCCAAGATAAAAGTCTATAGTCCTCTGAGTGGCAAGAAGATCTTCTGTAGCATTAGAATAGGGCGAAAACCAAGCTCCATACAGGTTAATTCCTACAAAACCATGTTGAGTAGCCTGCACCAAGAACATGTTTGGAACAAACTCCTGTCAAATTGTTTCTCGTTAACAGCCAAGATTCAACTGCTTCTTCCTCGTATCTCAAAAGAGTTATCGTGCAACCCTGAACCATAAACCATAAATCCGGGCCAGAAACAAGAAGGAATGCTCATAATACCTTGTACTTTCTGTGGTACAGTTTTACAACAGAAGAGTGAGCCAGCAACAAGTTATGACCAGCAATGTATGGTTCGGTTGAGGAGTCGCCCTCGTTACAAACAAAACCAAATGGCGCAGAGCAACGCCCGGGTGGTGTGACTCCAATGTCATAGCCTCCAATTGCAAACACATTGGCCTCATTCAAGGTGGTCCAATGTGAAACCCTGTCGCCGAATTCCTTGAAGCATATATCGGCATAGTAGGTGAAGTCTCTCCTGAAAATTACGACCAAGTGTACCTTAAAACGCAAATCGCGCATGTTGAAGATGATAGATTGATTTTTATCGAGCACTTACACCATTTTTCGGCTCAGCCACCCGTTGTACTCATCTTCAAGGGCCTGAGGCAAATCAAAGTGGAACAATGTGGCATGTGGTTGCATTCCTGTTTTTTGGCACAAGAGTGAAGATGGATGGATGCAAAATCGAAAAATGAAGATAACCAACAAAGAAAAGATGGGGTTTAGTAAGTTTACCATTCCTGATTAGTTCATTGATAAAATTGTTGTAGTATTGCAATCCTTTGGGGTTGACAGGGCCATTTCCATCTCCAAAAAACACAAATGCCAAAGTGTAAGAACAACAAAAGAATGAAAGAAACGCGAGGAAATACGCGAAATTGAAGTTTTTGTACCAGGAATAAGTCTTGACCATGAAATGGAGAATCTGTAGGACTCCAAACCTGTTTCAGCCATGAGTTGCACATCTTCCTGAAAGACAGAAATTGTCTGTATTAGTGATTCTGATCTTAAACCCTATACCTTAAACCCTAAAACAGAGCGGCCGAAGAGAAGGCTACCTTGTATTTGTGATACTGATCACATGCTATATCTCCAGTTGAACCATTGAGGAGATCCCTAGTTAATTCTG
>JAULKM010000007.1:2640138-2656281 GCA_032355605.1 Rubia tinctorum
CTCCAGCTCCGAAAACAAAATCACTAGGGAAATCAGCCCGCGTAAAATTCATCGTGCTCGAAACCATCATCATGTTCCAAACAAACATGGACACCATCAAAAACAATCTAGAAACCGCGGTCATTTTCTCCATGGCAACTTGTTCACAGAGCTTGATAGTCCACAAACTTGCATAAAATGCAGTGTGATTTGTTTAAATCATTCTTTGAAAACTGTTCTTGTCTTTTTCCATTGATTTTCATGCTTCCAGCTTCTTCTGTTCTATTCATAATGGGACAACAAGAAGAAAGCAAATGGCTCCTTTTCAAAACCTTGTTTTCCCCGTCAGTTCTTAGGATTATCACAGCATTTTAATATTGATGACTAAGTCATTCATTGGATCATCATTATTTAGTCAGAAGAGTCCTGATTGTGCTCCTTCTGCTTAAATCATAAGTATATTGACTCTTCGAATGATTCATAACTTGTAAGATCACAACAACACGAAACAACACATTATTTCACGAATAAAACCGTTGCACGTGAGGGGTGTGCGCACGTTGACCTGGACATAACTGAAAACAAATGAATTCGATGTATATTTCAGCAGTTTTCATTCATTCGAAACTGAAACTACAATTTGCATATGGTATATCGGGGATACAGTGCACATCATATCATATATCCAAAGTAATTTAATAAGTTTATTTGTTTGTAATAAAATCAATCCACTTTCCTATTATTTAGGCACAGTAAGTGCAGAAAAAAAAACTAAAATAAGTATCTACTGTGAAGTTATGAATGCAGAATTTGCACTTTTCTGAATCTCAATTCTTCCCTTCTTCAAGAAATTGGAGTACCAATGAGCAGAGAGCTTAGGATATCTCCTTAATTCTTCATCATCCAAATCCACATAGTACAGACCAAATCCTGTCTTATACCCATCCAACAACTCAAATCCATCCAAAATGACCATAAGAAGTACCCTTTTGTGTTTGCCCCATCTCTTCAAACATTAAAACAAACAAAAACATTAAACACCTGAAGAAATAGTGACACAACCAATCTCTTAAGGAAGAATGTCTTTTACAGTTTTACCTTATTGCATCAAGCAAAGTTCCAATGTAGGATTGCAACTACTTCACTCTTGATTCATCATCTAATGCTCCGACGCGCTTGGTGCCTAGACCTGTCAAACACGACACCAGATGTTCTGTAACACTCTGTGTAACATTTCTCGAAGTAGTAACGTGTGTTTTACTACTATGTACCATTTTCATGGATACAAGTAGGAGGATTTCCATAAGCTATCTTCAGATAATCCAGAATCCTATACAGCCTGGATGAGTCTACATCAGTCTCCGGCGATGGTGTTAGTTTAGGATTCCCAGAAGAAACAACAAACGACTAAAACATTGCCTAAAACACGTGAATAGTTGAGAGCTCGAGTTGTTCAACTATAAACAAAGCAATGCACTAACTTACATGATGTGATAGCTCCCATGTCCGCGACAATGTCCCGGATTTTCATGTTGAAGCCTTTCGGATCATCTTTGACAAGAGTGTAGAATAATGGTTCAGACCAAGAAAATCGAACGCTCCCTTAACAAGCTTTACTTCTTTTGTGGTAAGAACTGGTAGCTTTGTTCCAGCATTTTTCTTCACTATGTCGGGATAGTCCCCGAACACCAGGGGATGAAAAAGCCTACAATGGAAATGGAACAGAAAATGCAACATTTTCTTCCTACTTGTTATTACATTTGAATGCAGATATAGATCAAATCTTACCGGCCAATGTAGAAGTCCATAGCCCTCTGAGTAGCCATTAGATCTTCTGTAGAATTTGTAATTGGCGAAAACCAAGGGCTGTAAAGGTTTAGTCCCACAAAACCATGTTGGATTGCCTAATGAGATGCAAACGACCTTACTGAAGCTATCAAATCCAAGAAAACCGTAGTTTTGGCACCAAAATCGTAGACCTTGTACTTTTTGTGGTATAGTTTTACCACAGATGAATGTGCCAGCAGCAAGTTATGGCCAGCAATATATGGCTCAGCTGAGGAGTCTCCCTTGGTACAAGAGACCCCAAAAGGCAATGAGCAACGCCCGGGAGACGCGAGTCCATTGTCTTAACCTCCCATTGCAAACACATTAGCCTCATTTAAGGTTGTCCACTGCGAAACTCTGTCACCAAATTCCTTGAAAAACACATTCGCGTAGTTCGTGAAGTCCCTCCTGAAATCACAAGCAAATGCAAGCTATTCTACAACACCAAACAAACCATGTTCGATAATGTTAAGAATCAAATGCTTACACCATTTTCCGGCTAAGCCACCCGTTGTATTCATCTTCTAGAGCCTGCGGCGTATCAAGGTGATACAAGGTGGCATGTGGTTGTAAACCTGTGTTAACATGGTATCAGAGCCAGAAAGATATCCAGGACTTTTTTTTTACCATTCTTCATTAGTTCATCTATGAGGTTGTTGTAGTACTGCAATCCTTTGGGGTTGACAGGGCCATTTCCATCTCCAAATTCCAAAAACACATATGCTCAAGTGTAAGAACAACGAAAGAATGAAACAAATTCTAGGTAAGCAAAATCGACGCGTACCAGGAATAAGAGTCTCGACCATGAAATGGAGAATCTGTAGGCTTCCAAACCTGTCTTAACCATGAGTTGGACATCTTCCTGAAAGACAGATTCGAGGTCAGATATATGGATCATAACTTACTATCGTGTCTGAAGAGATTGGTACCTTGTATGTATGAAACTGATCACAGGCTACATCTCCAGTGGAGCCATTGAAGGATTCCCTAGCATATTCTGCCACATTACACACTCTGTGAATATTTAGAACACGAAAAGATTCGATTTGAGTTCAATTTTGAGGAAAACTGATGGAGAAAAACTAAAAACAAACCTGTGTCTGATCGAACATTAGTGTCCCAAATGCTGGCTTTTCTTCCATCTTCAAATGCAGCCCCCCCTCTACCTAAGGTCCTGAACACTGTCAGTTCCACATTAAGAGTCGTGTTTCTCAAAAGACAACTTCTTATTTTTACTTGTTTGAGTGAACATACAACAATTTTTACAACATTTATAAGTATCATACTTCTGTGTTCAACAGAATAGCAGAAGCAAAAAAACCAGACCTGATATGCAGAAGTCCCAGCTCCGAAAATGAACCTATCTGGGAAGTCAGCCCTTGTATAATTGATCGTCTTCAACAAGAAAATCTGCAGCATTATGAGCGCCAATCCAGCGAATCCACTCATTTTCTCCATCAAACGCCTCTGCAAAGCCGCGTGTCTTAGCTTATCAAGCTAGACGTGAACAACTTCTGTCATAAAATCAATTGCTACTATGTAGCGGTGATCCATAATCTTATATATTAAGCTGTAACTTTATCTGTGGACGCTCTTAACAAGTTATAACTGCAGCCACAGAGTCTAAAAGGGTATACGATTAGTTTATGTCCATACAATGAAAGACAATCCCAGAAGACACTTTTTTGTCTATTTCAATTTTTCTTTCCATTAAAGGACAGTAAGAAGGGATCAAGCGGCTCTCTTTAAAAGCGATGTTTGCACATGTTTGTTTTTGTAGATGATTACATCTTCCTAAAATCAGCATTTTCATCCAACCATTTTGGGAGAACAAAGTTATGAAAGAATTTGGATTGCAAGATTACAAATTTGTACTTAGTTTGTACCGCTATCATTGATTTTAAACTAAACACACCTAAGAGGAACTCGTGTAACTCCTGACAACTTTACTGTTTGAATCTACTCTCGATGCAAATTGAACTATATGGAGGGAAGTGAGTGAAGATACTAGAAAAAAAAAATTTAAAAAAATATGAGAATGATCCATTTCCGTACCCTAAAAGAGAATAAGACCAAAAAAATATAAAATGCTAAAATGAATATATAACAATTTGATCCCGACTCACAAGGTCTGAGTTCACTGGGTTGGGTATAGGTCTGGTTTTTTCAGACCCACCGAATTTGGGTTGGGTCTAGATAATAAAAAACATGAGTAATAATACTCTCAGTGAAAATTCATAGTGAAACATCTAAGTGAATGATGTGACATTAATGAAAAGACCAAATCACTAATCATCTTCCCTTACAAAGTGTAACTTACAATGGGTATATTAGTCATTTTTCTAATATCACATCATTCATTTTGATGTTTCACTATAAAGTTTCATTGAAAATATCACTACTCTTAAAACATATATGGTCCTTGTATAAAATACTTATTAAGACTCACAAGGTCCGAATTACTTTGTGTGAGTGGTATTTGACCCGACCCAAACCCGAATCATGTTCATCTGTACCCGAAGGGAGCACGTGATTCTTCAGCAGTTTGGCTTTCATTCAAAACAGCTAGCATGATAGCCAGAAAGTATCTTTACTGAGAGGCTATGGATTCAGAAGGTGCAGAATTTGCATGAATTCGAATTCCATTTCCTCCATTCTTGAGGAAACTGGAGTACCAATGAGCAGAAAGCTTAGGATATCTCCTCAGTTCCTCGTCATCCAAATCAACATAGTATAGACCAAATCCTGTCTGATACCCGCCAAATATCTCAAATCCGTCTAAGAATGACCACATGAAGTATCCTTTCGTGTTCGCGCCATTCCTTTCAAGATGAACATTCACCTCAAAGTATCAGAAAAGTTCGACAATGGAAATCATTTCTCAAATACTGATGTCTCACCTTAAGGAATCAAGCAGAGTTCCGATATAGGATCGCAGATACTTCACCCGTGATTCATCTTCTAGCGTTGCATTGCGCAGGGTAGGTAGACCTGTCGAACAAGAGATTCAGACAGTATCGGATCTTCTGTAACCATCGGTATAAACTTTTACGTAGGTTTTTCTAGATGTACCATTTTCATGAATATAAGTTGGTGGATTTCCATAAGCTGTCATCAGATAATGCAGAATCTCATAAAGCCCTGATGAGTCCACATCTTCCTACGAACGAAAGAACTACTTAAGCAAAACAAAACAAAAAAAACTTGATGAATTCTCTTGAAGCCAACCTGATCTGGTACTGAAAATGGATTATCTGTAGGAACATGAACCATTGTAACAATGTAAGCAAAGTAACAAACAACATTGTAAACTGCAAAAAGCACCAGAAGGGCTTTGCTTACATGAAACGGTCACTCCCATGTCAGCAGCTATGTCCCGGGTTTCCACGTTGAGGCTGCTCGGATTGTCCTTAACGTAGATCGTGCCATAATGGTTTAGCCCTATGAAATCAAGCGCGCCTTTCACGAGCTTAACTTCTTGCGCGGTAAGAGCAGGTAGTTTTGGCCCAGCATTTTTCTTTACTATGTCGGGATAGTCCCCGAACACAAGAGGATGAAGAAACCTGCAGTTAAAAAGAAATTAGATCTTCTTCTTCCCACTAGTTACATTTGAATGTACCGACAAAAATCACTTCTTACCAGCCAATATAAAAGTCTCTACTCCTTTGAGTAGCAAGAAGATCTTCTGTGGTATTAGTATACGAAGCAAACCAAGATCCGAAAAGGTTCAGTCCCACGAAACCTTTCTGAGTGGCCTAGTATATCCAAAATAAAGTTATCGAATCAAGAGAACCATAAGGATACGGTAAAATGGAGAATATGCAGATAGATACCTTATACTTTCTGTGGTATAGTTTCACAACAGATGCGTGCGCCAGCAACAAGTTATGTCCAGCAATGTATGGCTCGGCTGAAGAGTTTCCCGCGTGACAAAAGATCCCAAACGGCGCTGAGCATCGCCCGGGAGGGGTTATTCCAAGGTCATAACCTCCGAGTGCAAACACATTTACCTCATTTAAGGTTGTCCAATGTGACACCCTGTCGCCAAATTCCTTAAAACACACATCCGCGTAGTTTGTGAAGTCCCTCCTGCAATTACAAGTTTATTTATAACTAGCTCGAGTGTGACTGGATTCGAATGAAATGATAACCAAAACGCTTACACCATTTTTCGGCTAAGCCATCCATTGTATTCATCTTCAAGAGCCTGTGGTGTATCAATGTGATACAAGGTGACATGTGGTTGAATTCCTGTTTTTGGTAGTAAGTATAGTGGCGTGCGGCTTTATCATGATCAGTAATTACTATGTAAAACAGATCAAGATGGAGTTTACCATGCTTGATTAGTTCATTAATCAGATTGTTGTAATATTGCAAGCCTTTCGGGTTGACAGGGCCATTTCCATCTACAACACGACGAATGCCAAGGAGTAAGAACAATCAACATGGAACGAAACAAACCTAGGAAAGAGAATTCATACCAGGAATAAGTCTTGACCATGAAATTGAGAATCTGTAGGCCTCCAGACCTGTTTCAGCCATGAGTTGTACATCTTCCTGAAAGACGGGAATTCGCTAACTGAAACTCCCGCATTCTAGCGCTATAAATGAGCCTAATCCAGAGCGATTGAACTTGAACTGAGTAAAGGAAGAAAAAGAAAACTAGTGCAATGAGAATACCTTGTACTTATGATACTGATCACAGGCAATATCTCCAGTCTTTCCATCACACACTATCCTAGTCATTTCTGCAAGAATTTACGCATTCTAATGAGACAAAGACTAATCCAAACCAAAAGAAGAAATGAAAACACACCACTCTATGAAGATCTGAGTTTAGTTCTTAAGACAAGAGTTCATATGAACTAAACAAACCTGTGTCAGAATGAACAAAAGTGTCCCAAATGCTAGCCTTCCTACCATCTTCAAAAGCAGCCCCCTCCACCTGTTGATTCATCATCCCATTTCATACTCGGACAAAACCAGTTCTAACATGATTCGGTAAAAACAACACGCGTGTTGACATATCTAACCAAATACTGTGCAGATTTTGTGAAATCAACAAAATATCCCAACTAATACGTAACAGTGAACTAGGTCGAAAGGAAGAAACCTGATATGCAGAAGCCCCAGCACCAAAAATGAAATCAGCCGGGAAGTCGGCCCGGGTGAAATTCTCCACTCCCGACACCATCATCGTCATCTCCAACAAGAAAAACAGCCATATTATCCGCATCAATCCAGAAAACCCAGTAATTTTCTCCATGAAAATCTTCTGTTCAGACATAATGTCCTAGTTAACACATTAATGCCAGCAGCCAACCTCACAGGCTGAGTGGTATGATTTGTTCATGTGAATCATGTCCATACAATTAAAGGCAATCCCACAAAATAAAATTTGTCCTTTTTTTGGTTTTGTCTTTCCATAATGGGAAAGCAAGAAGAAATGAAAAGGATTGCTCGATCAAAGCTTTTGTCCAAATCATATGATTCGCCTTAAAATATCGCATATGTTTGTCTTTATGATGACTAGGTCATTACTTGTACTATCATTATTCATCCAGAATTCAGCCGACCCGTGAGAAGAAGCTCTTGATATGATGAACAAGATGACAACTTTACACTGTTTGAAGATTTTGTTTCAAACTGAATCCTCTACTGCATTGAAGGTTTGAGTTCAGTTTAGACCAATTCAGTATCTTGTTTGGAAATGATGATTATTTATGGATTTACTCCAAGTGTTAAATCACTTTTTATTTCAACCCACTTAAGTTTTGAATGACGGTAACGTTTCTCATTTCTTTACAATGAGAAAATTATGATAAAATAACGAGAAAATAGAAGAAACATGTTTTTTGAGAACAATTTTGGTGTTCCAACTTGTCTTTGAAGGTTAATCGTTGGATTGCTATGATTTAGGGATATGTTTCCCCAACATTTTGAATGGTGGAAAGATGATTTTGGAGGAACAGAAATAACACTAAGCAGATAGTTCGATTCAAGTGAAGATTGTGTGTGTCATATGCGTTCATTCAAGATTGCAACATATCAGATCCTACTTCTTTTCTTCAACTTCTTTAACTCGCGCGCATGCAGACATTTAGTGTAATATGTATTGCGTAGGATCTTAAGAAGAAAAATACAAGAATAGAAATGAAATATGAGATTCAAAAATAATACATTCAACAAATCAAACTAGCTGCAAGAACAGGAGTAATCTGAAACATTTATCAACCAATCCTCTTCAATTCATTGAGATGAGAAGAGGCTAGTGGTGTTGAAGAAGAAGTACTAGTAGACATGATACTTTCTTGAAAAGTGGTTCTTCCATGTAAGAAATTGGAGTACCAGAATGCTGAGAGCTTTGGGTATCTTTTCAAATCCCTGTCATCCAAATCTACATAGTATAGTCCCTAAGAAGACTTAAATCCATCCAACAACTCCAGACCATCTAAGAATGACCACATGAAGTACCCCCTTGTGTTTGATCCATTTCTTCCAAAATTTGAACAAAGAAAACCAAGATTCATCTCAGAAAGGAAGAATTGGTAGTAATTAATTGCTTCTTACATGGTCCATATTTATGAAATGCAAGAACTTGAGAACCAACCTTAAACCATCAAGCACACTCCCAATGAAGCCATGCAAGTAGTCCACCCTTTGGGTATCTTGAAGGGTTCCATTCCGCGGCGTAACTTGACCTGCCAAAATCCATAATCAAACCGGCGATGAAAAACAACAGTTTGATCTGGGACGAAGTAGTACCATTTTCATGGATGTAGATTGGAGGATTGCCGGAAGTTTGCTTCAAATACTCTAGAGTGTAGTAGAGACCTGATGGTTTTACTGGAAACTGAGACATGAAGTTGTAACTCAATCAGTAAACTTCAAACAGCAAAAAGAGACCAAAAAGATGAGCCTTACCGGATCTTTTCGATGCACGTGTACTGCATAAGCAAGACAAGAACACACATGATAAGTTTCATACTAGCGATTTCGGAAGAACAAGAAGCTTATAAAGTAAAGTGTCATACACACGATTTTGATTTCCATGTCGGCCGAAACATCCATTTTCAGGGTACTAGGATAGTCCATAACTCGTATTGTTGCATAGTGGTTCACCCCGATGAAATCAAATGAACCCTTTAACAGCAAAGATTCGGATTTTGTGAATGCGGGAATCCTTTTGCCAGCATTCTTCTTCATTATGTCGGGATAGTCCCCGAAAACCAAGGGATTCAGAAACCTGTCATGAGAATGAAAGATTCAGAAGTTAGTATGTTTGGCATAAAACATGAATGCTGATTGGATCAAGCGGGATTTCGCGTAACGTACCAACCAATATAGTAATCGCGAGCTCTCTTGAGTTGCTAAGGTGTCATTTGTCGAATTTGTATTAGCAACAAACCAATATATGAAGATATTTAGTCCCAACATACCATGTTGAACATTCTGCAACATGGGTGGAAGTTGCTGCAATGTTAACAAAAATAATGGCAAAAAAAAAAAGTCGAAATTTCCTACAGAAGCTGATACCTTGTACTTTTCTCGGTACATCCTTACAGCAGACGAATGCGCCAGCAAGATGTTGTGAGCCACGATGTACGGTTCCGAAGAGGAGTTTCCCTGAGTGCAACCCCTCCCAGGCAAAGAGCAACGCGCTGGCGGAAGCCAAGCAAGATCATAACCACCTAACGTGAACACATTGGCTTCATTAAAGGTTGTCCAATGGCGAACCCTGTCGCCAAATTCCTGGAAGCACACATCAGCATAAGCTGTGAAGTCTTTCCTGAAACCATGACAGGAATTCCTCATCATTTACAATTTACATCATTAGTGCCATTGAAGATGTAGGAAAAGAAGAATACATACACGAATCTTCGGCTTAGCAAGCCGAGGTATCTGTCCTCAAGTACCTGTGGCAGATCATCATGAAAGAGTGTAACGTGTGGTTCGATTCCTGCATGATTAGAACTTATATGAGGACAAAAGACCCGTTAAAGAGGATCCAAAAGGATTGCCCGGAATCTGTAAAATACCGCGGCTAATTATCTCGTTTATAAGACTGTTGTAGTATTGCACTGCCTTGGGATTCACAGCTCCATCTCCATCTGAAAAGAAAAACATATTGCGAATCAGGATAGACGAATAGTATGAATTCTATGCTAGCAGCATTTTAGCATCAAATATACCAGGAATAAGTCGGGACCAAGAGATGGAGAACCTGTAGGCCTCCAGGCCAGTATCCACCATGAGCTGAACATCTTCCTGCAGCAAACACGATGAGAAATCATCGAAAAAGCTGATAAGAAGATGTTAGGTAACATATTTTACAATAGTTTATATGGTAGACATGTCCAAAAAGACAGTCAAGACACTCCGCATCCGATCCCTACTTAGATACGACACTAAATCCGAGCATGGGTAACATAGCCTGTTTCAGTTAGTATGAGGCATTTCGGACAATATATATTCAAAAGAACCTTGTACTTGTGGTACGCATCGCATGCTACATCTCCAGTCGCCCCGTTATATCTCCCTGGATCAAGATAGGATGAATGCACCCAGACCAGGATCAGAAATTATTGGCTTTACGCTGAAAAGCATCTATTCGAACATGAATAAACAAAAACTCACCAGCATGAGCAAACGTGTCCCAAATGCTAGGAGTTCTTCCATCTTCTAATGCAGCCCCTTCAATCTGATGACAGATTCCTACTCAGTGACTATTATGAACATATAAGCAACACGAATACGATTTCAATCACTGCAATTAAAATGTAACTCAAAAACCAGAGACAAATTGGAGAGGGAAATCAAAGGACAAGGAACCTGATAGGCAGAAGAGCCGGAGCCAAACACGAAGTCAGCCGGGAAATCAGCTCTACTATAGTTTTCCGCTGCAAAGATTTTCAGCTTCGAATCTGTAACTAGGAGAAACAAGGCAAAAAAACTGCAGAAACACATTAAACCCACCATATTTTCTTATGGGAGAAAAGAAAATCTTCTGAAAATTGCTATATATTGGTTGTGTGGCTGAGATACTGCTCATACCATATCAGGAATGGAATTAGGACCACTTTTTATTAGCTGTCTTTTAGTGAAAAGAATCAACAACAGTTGACTTACCACAAATGACAAATGTTGGTGTCCATTAACTATTCAGGAACCTCTATTGATATTTAGCAGAAACAATAATTGATATGATTCCCTTTCCTAGCCAATATTTGCAACAATTTCAATATATATCTACTTTCCTTTTCCTTTGCTTGAACCAAACGGCCCTTTGCATGAACAGTTGATTCCCTCCAATGCCTGGTTTTCCGGCCTCAACGGTAAACACAGGGAATTAAATTTCTAATGTCACAAACAAACATCCTCTTATCAAACATTTGAATGTCCGATATTCAAAACCTTTCCTAAGAACAGATTCTAAGCAAAACCTGCAGCCTAGGCTACGCTTTAAGTCCCAAATACAATTGCAAATCAAAAGCTTAAGCAAACATGTATAATTCCATCAGAAAGCCAAACACAGTTTCACCAATGTAGCTCTTAGTTTCCATCCATTCTCCAAGAAAATACAATGAGTTTCACCAAAATCCCAGCCAAGATATACAACTGAATCCTATTAGTTCAAACATTCAATTAAAGCAAAGAACCTTCATTTCATTCGGGACAAATTTGAAATCTCGATTGCAAATGACAACCAGCAAATGGCACATAAAAGAGAGGTTAATTATTGTGAACCAGACCTAATATGCAGAAGCCTCGGCTCCAAAAATAGAAACAGCCGGGAAGTAGGCCCAAGTGAAATTCTCCACCCCCGACACCAAGCCTTTGGGAGAACTTTAATCGGACCATCTTCTGCTACCAAGACATACAAAAGGAACCGGAACAATAAGCAAATAGTTAGGTTCCAGGATTGACTATTGAGTTTTATGTGTTCATTGCAACAGATTAAATCCTACCCTTTTTATCCCTTCTCAAACTTGTGCAAGACATTTAGTGAAACAAGAATTGCATAAATCTTAAGAAGAAATATACAAGAAAAGAAATGAATATGAGAGGTAAATATAATACATTCCAGAAATCAAACTAACTGCAAGAACAAGAGTATTTTGAATCAAACTATCAACCAATCCTCTTCAATTCAATGAGAAGAGGCTAGTGGTGTTGTTGAAAAAGTACTAGTAGCCATGATACTTTCTTGAAAAGTGCTTCTTCCATGTAAAAAATTGGAGTGTACCAATGTGCTGAGAGTTTTGGACATCTTTTCATAGTATAGTCCATAAGAAGGCTTGAATCCATCCAACTCAAGACCATCTAAGAATGACCACATGAAGTAACCCCTTGGGTTTGATCCATTTCTTCCCACAATTTGAACAACAAAAAAAACCAAGATTCATGTCAGAAAGAAATAAGTGGTGGTACTTTCAATGTTTTTTTCATGGTCAATATATATGAAATGCAAGAACTTGAGAACCAACCTTAAAGCATCAAGCAAACTCCCAATGTAGCTATGCAAGTAGTCCACCCTGTGGGTATCTTGTAGGATTCCATTACGCGGCGTAGCTTGACCTGCCAAAAAACATAATCAAAACAACGAGCAATGTATGATCTGGGAAAAAGCAACTGTGCAGTTTAATCTGGGATCCGAGAACAGGCAACTGTACAGTTTGATCTGTGACGTAGTACCATTTTCGTGGATGTAGATTGGAGGATTGCCATAAGTTTGCTTCAAATACTCCAGGTTGTTGTAGAGACCTGATGCCATTACTGGAAACTGAGACATGAAGTTGTAACACAATCAGTAAACTCCCAACAGCAAACAGAGACCAAAAAGACAAGCCTTACCGGATCTTTTCGATGCACGTGAACTGCATAAGCAATGCAAGAGCACACATGAGAGGTTTCTTACTCAGGATTTCGAAAGAACATGAATAAATATGAACCGAAGAGTGTCATACACACAATTTTGATTTCCATATCGGCCTGAACATCCATTTTCAGAGTACTAGGATAGTCCATCACGGGTACGGTTGAATAGTGGTTCACCCCGATGAAATCAAACAAACCTTTTACCAGCAAAGATTCAGATTTTGTGAATGCGGGTATCTGTTCGCCGGCATTCTTCTGCACTATGTCAGGATAGTCCTCGAAAACCAAGGGTTCAGGAACCTGTCATGTCAATGAAAGAATCAGAAGCAGGTTTTTTTAGCATAAAACATAAATACTGATAGAATCGAGCGGGGCTTCGCGTAACAAACCAGCCAATGTAGTAATCGCGAGCTCTCTGAGTTGCAACGGCATCATTTGTGGAATTTGTATAAGCAACAAACCAATATATGAAGATATATAGTCCCAACATACCATGTTGAACATTCTGCAATGAAATGCAATAGTATCGAATAAAATTGCAAAAATCAAACCAAACGAGTCAAAATTTCCAACAGAAGCTGATACCTTGTACTTTTCTTGGTATAACCTTACAGCAGACGAATGCGCGAGCAAGATATTGTGAGCCACGACGTATGGTTCCGTGGAAGAGTTTCCCTGAGAGCAAACCCTCCCTGGCAGCAGAACCGCAAGATCATAAGCGCCAAACGTGAACATGTTAGCTACATTGAAGGTTGTCCAATGACGAACCCTGTCGCCAAATTCTCTGAAGCACACATCAGCATAAGCTGTGAAGTCTTTCCTGAAGCCATAACAGGAAGCTTCATCAACTACACTTTATACCATTAATGCCATTAAAGATGCAAGAGAAGAATAATAAATTCACGAAACTTCGACTTATCAAGCCAAGATATCTGTCTTGAGTACCTGAGGCAGATCACAGTGAAAAAGGGTAACGTGTGGTTCAATTCCTGCATGATTAGAACTTATATGAGCAGAAAAGACCCATTAAAGAGGATTCGAAAGGAATTGGCCGGAATCTGGCAGATACCACGGCTAATTATCTCATTTATAAGACTGCTGTAATATTGTACAGCCTTGGGATTCACAGGTCCTTCTCCATCTGAAAAGAAAAACATATTGCAAATCATGATAAACGATGATCCAGAATTCTATGCTAGCAGCATTTTAGCCTCAAACATCCCGGGAATAATTCGGGAACAGGAGATGGAGAATCTGTAGGCCTACAGGCCCGTATCTACCATGAGCTGAACATCTTCCTGCAAAAACACAATTAGAAATCATCGAAAAAGCTGATAAAGAAGATGTTAGGTATCAAACCCCTGCAATCTGATGACAGATTCCTACTCAGTACTACGCAACACATCAACAATATGCACTATGTAATCAACAAGAATACAATCGCTACGATTAAGATGTAACTCGAAAACCAAAAACAAATTGGAGAGGGAAAAGAAAAGGAACCTGATAGACAAAAGAGCCGGAGCCAAACACGAAGTCGGCCGGGAAATCAGCCCGACTATAGTCATCAGAGCAAAGACCTTCAGCTTCGAATCTGTAACCAGGAAAAGCAAGGCAATAGAACTGCAGAAACACTTCAAATGCACCATAATTTCCAATGGAAGAAAAGAAAAACTGCTAAAAACTGCTGAAAGGAAAAATGATGGATTTTTTTGGTTGTGTGGATGAGATCAGAAATGGTACTAGAAGCACTTTTATTAGCTATCTTTTAGTAGAAAAATCAACGAGTGCATTAACTGCAATTGACAAATATCTGTGTCCATTAACTATTTAGGGACCTCTACTGACATTTAGCTGAAACAATAATTGATTCCCTTCCCTAACCAATATTTGCAACAATTTTGATTTATGAATCTTTCCCTTTCCGCAACTTGAACTAAACAGCCCATTACCTGAACAATAGCTGATTCCCTCCGACTTCTGATTCTCCAGCATCTACAGGTAAACTCAGGGACTTAAATATCTAATTTTACAAACAAACATTCTTTTGGTTCTACTTCAGAAGAAAATCAACCATTTGAATGTCTGATCCTCAAAAACATTTCCTAAGAACAGATTCTAAGCAGAACCCCAATAGCCTAGGTTAGCTATCTTCATTACAGTTACAAATCCAAACCTTAAGCAAACAATGCCACTCTCAGTTTCCATCCATTCTCCAAGAATCCTTCGCCGAAAGTATACATAAAATGAGTCTCACCAAAATCCCAGCCAAGACATATTGCTTAATCATACTAGTTCAAGCATTCAATCAAAGCAATGAACCTTGCTTTCATTCACAACGCACTCGAAATCTCGTTTGTGAATGAAAACCAGTAAACCACATTTCATGACACAGATAAACTGTCCAGGCCCCCTGAAAACACGAGGAATCTCGCAAATCATATCTCGCAATAAGATGAACAGTCCAATCTTTCGCTCTAAGCACGAGGCGAAACATACAATGAGTTTCACCAAAATCCCAGCCAAGATATACTACTTAATCCTAATAGTTCAAACATTCAATCAAAGCAAACAACCTTCATTTCATTAAGAACACACTTGAAACCTCGATTGCAATTAAAAACCAGGCACATGAAAGAGATGTAAACCACATTTCATAACACTGTCCAATCCCCGTAAAACACTGGAATTTTGGATTGAATTAGATCATCATCTATAGCACAACGTACTACGTTTTCATTAAACTACGAGCTAAAACTTATTCATTCATGTGTAGCGAGGTCACTCGGTCCAGGCGCCGGAAACATGGCCATTCTCGCAGACATAGGCTCGAACCACCGGCTCTCCATCGTCGTGGAACCCGAAATACCGCCGCAAGCAGAAGGAGGAATGCAGGTCCCAAGTCTCCTTACAGGAGCAAAACGCGCAGTTCAACTCGATCTTGTTCCTCCGCCCATCATTGATCGTCCTCCAAACCCTAGACTGCTTGAAGTTCTTGAAGATCCCCCGGAAAAGCATGTAGCTCCGCTTCTCCTCCTTATGCGCGCACCCCGGCCGATCGCAGATGTATAGATGATCCCCTTTGAAGCGACTCGCGAGCAATTTGTTCCCCTGCTCCCAGCTTAGGTTCCATAATCCCTTCGCGAGATGAGGTTTCAGAGATCTGCAGATCTTCCGCTTCTTGCACGGCGGAGGAGCTTCGTATAAATCGTCTCTCTCCGCCTCCTTCTCCGCCGCAACCGCCGCCGCGCCCGATTCGGAAGCGTCGCAAACGGTGTCGTAGAACAAATCATCGTATAGCGACCACCCGGAGACAGCCGGCGGTAACGGCAACTGTAACTGTAGCGGTAACGGCGCTGACGGGGGCGGCGGTCGATTCCGTAGGAAATTCTCCTCCGGGCCGAGCTCGCGCTGGAGCCCGAAATCGGAACACTCTAGAAGGACACCGGCCTGGAGGAC
>JAULKM010000007.1:2728078-2738420 GCA_032355605.1 Rubia tinctorum
CCATGCTTCAACTGCTGCAAAATTTACGGTCTTTCTCCCAAGGGAAAGAAATAACAGATGCTGACATATTAGATTGGGCCAACAAGAAAGTAAAACAAGGAGGCCAAAAATCTCAAATGGATAGTTTCAAGGTAATCAGTTTGGGAACTGACCTTTCCTTTTGTTTTGTGCCTATGCACATGATAACAAGTTTAAACTTTCTGTCATTCTTGCAGGATAAAAAATTGGCTAATGGGAATTTCTTCCTAGAACTTCTTAGCGCCATAGAGCCAAGAGTTGTCAACTGGAGCCTTGTAACCAAAGGAGAAACTGGTATATGGTCTTGAAACATGTGGTATTTGATGTTTTAACCATGTTGTCGTCATCTTGTTTTGGACAGCTACGATTATCTTCGTTGTTAGATGTGAAATTGTGTTTAATTCATGTTTTCTACCCACATACATCAACAACCGTATCCCTTCACTTCATCTCAATGTCTTTTACAAAAAGAGTAAGAAATTCACCATAAGGGATCATCTGTTTACATAATTTTATTGGTGGCGTAATTCGCTGATTTCAATCTTTTGTCCTTATGCTTTTTTCTGATTCACTACTTTACATTCATGGTAGAATTACCCTATCATTTATTGGATGCTCATATATTTTTAGAATTTAGGTAGATAATATTGGATTTTAGTTATTAAAAGGGAAATTTTTTGAATTGTAATGTTTTGTGTTATTATTAGATAGTTTGAATAGGGTACTTTTTTTTTAATCTCTATTTGTTCGTTGAGTGTAGTGTTCGTATGTGTTTCTGCTTTATGTTGCATGAGTCGTGGCCTAAAAGACTTGCGGTAAATTCTTCTTCGGGCACACACTTATTTGCCTCTTACTGTCTACTTGTGTAAATTACTTGGCAGCAGTCATCACCAGATTAAAAGGAGAGCTTATAGAGGATGGCAGAGTCCCAAGAGCTGTAGTCACGTGGGCTCATGAAAGTTCAAATACGGGGAAAACCACACTTGTAAGAATACCTCCGAGAGTTGTTGACAAGGGTAAGATTTTCTTGTTCTTATCTTTTAGTTTTGTGACATTTGGGGAAAGAAAATATGTAATGATTAATACTTTTGAACACTGAAATATGCCCTGGATCAATTCTGTGTGGCCACTCTATTTCATGTCAGATTTTTAGCCTTTTGATACTTGATATTAGGCTTGGTACTATTTTGATACGTGTCCTTACAGTTCTCCTCATTCATCTGCTGTTAATTTTATGTTTTTGAACCAGAAACACTATTGAAGAGGAATCACGGTTACGTTTAGAAACGAGGAGAGTTTTGAGCAATGGAAGAAAGAAATGACTTGTGAAGGTATGTTTGAGTTTTTTAGTTTGTAATTTTACTGTGAAATTATTCATTTTTGCGACATGTTATCTCGTAAATCAGAAGGAAATTTTTGTTCACTCTTGGTGAACACTGAGTGACAGTTTACTGGTAACAATGTTACAGGATACAATGCTGAAAAACTACCTCTTGGCAAGCTAAGAAAATCAACAATATTGAAGGTGAGCTGAAGAAATGTATACTTCCACTGGTTTCTTTGAATTTGTTTGCTTTCCTTGACCAATGCATTTCTTTTTTATAGTTATGGCTGCTTCAGTGTTTTTTTACCTGAACATTTTTTTACTGTTGCTCCATTCTGATCCGCCTCATATATTTCTTAACATCGACAGGGATATGGTGTACTGAAAAGAATTGCAGATGTCATCGGGCAGTCAGACAGTAAAACTCTTGAGCAATTGAGCGGGTAAGAATCCGTGCCCCTCATTACTTTGCTTCAGTATATCTTGTTATCGGCTGTTTTGAGATCAACCTTTTGTTCTCTTCAGGGAGTTTTATACAGTCATACCCCATGACTTTGGCTATAGAAAGATGCGTAAGCATTCTCCTGCCACTTCCGTCTAATCAATAAGTCTTATCTTACAACCATACTCTCAGTGAAGAAAGTTATATTCAAATAAGTTAACAGGTTCTTCTTTTGTTTACAGGTGAATTTGTCATCAACACCCCTCAAAAGCTAAAAGCTAAACTGGAAATGGTGAGTGTTCCAGTTACTTGATACATACTGGCCTCTTTGCATGTAGAACTATAAAGATTCTCCTTCAGGATAGTTATAAAGACATACGAATGGTCATGTTTTTCTATGATTTAGATAATGTATGTTAAAGTTTGTCTTCACATTTTCTAATTGGTATAAGTTTCTGCCTCTATGATAATTCAACAAAGGTTGAAGCTCTTGGGGAGATCGAGGTGGCTGCGAAATTGTTGGAAGATGATATTGCGATGGAGGTACACTAGATTCTAGCCATTTTTTCTTGCCTTGCAAAAAATGAATGAATGTTGTCTGCTGATATTCGTACCTGTTTCTTCTCGTGCTCAGGAGGACCTATGTACACTCAATATCGTCATCTTCATTGTGAATTGACTCCAATAGAACGATTCTGATGAGTATACTATGGTATTTCTTCATTTTTTTCTTCTGTTGGATGGCCAATTGGTTAATACTGATGGAATTTACAATGATGGCCCCGTCTCTTTTCCTTCTTTAGATGCCTTATTGAAAGGATATTTGTTTTTGATTTTCAAATTGAGAAGTGTATGAGGAACACCCATGCGAAGACCCATTCAAATTATAAAGTTGATATTATTCAAATATTTAGAGCTTCAACAAAAGGTGAAGATGAACATTTTCGACAAGTAAAAATTATGTGATACTTCAATGTTATCTCTATTTTTTAACTTGATATTAATGTTTGTCGTTCTTTTACGAGCAGTTCTCTACGACAAATAATAAGATGCTCTTATGGCATGGTTTGATGCTCACAAACTGGGCTGGAATTCTTTCCCAAGGTTTATTCTTTTTGTTTTTAAGTTTAATTTTGTTCAAGTTTATTGTACATTAGGAAGTTGAAATATTTAGCAGGACATGTGTTGTACATATCACCAGGTTTGAGAACTACTCCTCCAGAAGCACCCGTCACCGGCTATATGTTTAGGAAAGGCATTTATTTTGCTAATATGTTTTCCAAAAGTGCAACTTACTGCTATGCTTCTAAATCTACAACCTCTGGTGTCATTCTTTTATGTGAGGTTCGTTCCTCACTATATATAACTGACAACTGATTATATACCAAAGTTAAGTGATCGACATAGAGTAGATCCTTGAGCCCCTGTATATGTTGGCTAAAAATGGCTCCAGATTCAAAAATGATTAGCAACCATAAGAAAACATAAGAATTTTAAAAAAGTGAGTTGCAAATATTTACGTTCTTAGGAATGCAAGCAACTGCTCCCAAGACCTCACATTGATTTTTTAACACAACATGTGTGTAGATGGCGGTATATACTTTAAGCAGTTACAGGGACCTCTGGTGGAACCACCTAATCAAGAAATCTTTTAAGTTTCTGGAAAGTATACACGATGAGCCTGATCCCTTCGCAATGCAATTACTGTTGCTGTACATATTCTGGCACAAGATCTCCTCAGAGCTCCTTATTGGGGCCTGATTTTGTTGAATATGAAGAACTTCCTCCCATCTCAGGTGATGACTTAGCTGCCATTGCTACAGACCTGAACAACACGGCCTAAATGAAAAATGGTTTGGAGAAGTCTTTTAGAATGGCGACACCAGTAGCAATGTAGCAGTGCCTCAGGCTCTAGCTACTTCTGCGGCAACAAATACACAAGAAAACGTACTTCACCCACTGCACTTTGACAAGGGATGGTGCTAGTTCAAGGCTATAATGACCAATTCGTTTCCACTTCCGGTGCCTTTGTGGCCCTGTGTTTTTCTCAGCTGAAAGACGTGATTGGCTCATATTTCCTATGAAGAAGTCTAGATTTACCGAAGTGAGTACATGTTCTTTTCTATAATTATACTGATCTTGTATAGAGTTCGCTGTTATGGCACATGCTTAAGATTGGATGAATATAGCTTTATGTTTTTTGCTCTCCAAAATGAGGCAGCAGGTGTAGATTTCACATCTGTGCATGTGCATTTTTGTTGACTGGTTATAAATCATACATGGGCCAAGCTATTATGGTTGTACTGTACATTCTTGAGCATTCTTCCATTACGACTACTGTTTGGAAGTCACAAGTTCCCAATATATTCATTTGTTCACGGAAAAAGATTTTAAAAACTACTTACTTTTTTTGTTGTTGTAATTGCTCACACAAACTAAAAATATATCTGAACATTCTTGCTCTCGCTACTCCACATGTTATTTTGGCTTGTTTCAACCTATGCAATTTTCGCAAGATAACCATATTTGCACGATGGTTGTAAGGGTTTAATTAGAGGTGAATTAAAGAAATATAAAAGTGGGATATAAAATATATATTTTTTATTTAAAATCAAAACTAAAGTTCTTTTTCTTTCTAAAATGAGAATGCAGTTGCTCTCCTAAAAAATTAAAGTACACCGGACCCTAGATTTAACAAATTGTTTTAGTAATATTTTGTCACCATGTTCACCTGAACATTTTGATTTTTTTAAAGCTATCAGATATATATCATATAATGTGTGAAAACCTTTTAAGAAAAACACGCATTTAGAAAACACATTATTCTCGCGTCGAGAGTGTAAAATATCTTTTTTTATGATAAATGTGAAGTTCAAACACACTTTCTTATCCTTCCAATACAATTAATGAGAATCGAATATCACGTTTACCCAACATTTCTACCCAATCTCCACCCAAGAGTCGCTGCGCGGGCTGAAGTTACCTAGTAAGGAAGAAAAATCGAAAAAAATTACGGATATGTTCTTGTTCCCGATTGATGATAAATATTCCGTTACTGATTTGGAAAATAAAATGGGGGTGTATAGGGAAGTACCACGTTTGAGCAGATTTCAATTTGAAATTACGAGTAAAGTTTTACCTTTTGCACTTAGGTCCCTCCGAGAAATTTGGAATTCAATTGAACTTTAAATTTTGGATTTTTTTTTGAAGTTTTTGGCGGGATCATTGAATATTAAAATTTTTAGCATCGGTTTTTTAATTAGCACCTTTTTTTAAAAAAATCAGTGCTAAATTTTGGCGAAATTTTTGAAATTTTTGGCGTGAAGATTGAATTTTGAAATTTTAACACCGGTGCTAAATTTTGGCAATTTTTTGGAAAGTTTTGGCCATGTTCAGATCATTCAGGCCATGTTCCAAAACTTATATGCATTTCAGTTCAATTCAATTCAAAGTAGTTCCGTTCAAATCAGTTTGGTTCAACATAAATTTAATTTGGGTTAAATAACTTAATTTCCTCACACAATGCTATTTCTCGATACACTTAGTTATAGTTCAATTCAGTTCAGATAAATCAGATCAGATCAGATAAACAAATGATAATTATCATGTACAAATAAAAGTAATAGTTGATCGAGAATCAACTTGAATTTAATCAAGTAGCATAAAAACTTGATTTAGAATGAACCAAATATATATATAAATCTAATATGAAACATAATAAAAAATAACTAAGATGATCAAACCCGATTGCAAATCAACTCGTACGAATAATGACACGACATTAACCTGACCCAAAAAGAAGTTGATCCAAAAAGAACCCGATTCAATCCAACCCGACCTGATCTAACCCGAGCAAAAAAATTACACGACAATAACCCGACACGACAATAAACCGACCCAACCCCGAAGAAAACAACATACCTGTTTTAAATTGACCTGACTGCAACCCGACCCGACCAAACCCGACACGAGAAAAAAAATCCAACACGTATCAACCCGACATGACTCGACACAATCCGAAAACTAAAAATTGACACGTTTTTTACCCGACTTATTTTAACCAGAACCGTTTCTAACCCGATAAGAACCCGACACGATTACTCGAATTGATACCAATATTAAAAATTGATGTGAGTTGTACCCGGAAAATTTATTAACAGCTTGGGGAAGTATGAAACTTTGATGCTTCGATACCATTTTGAACCATCTCTCTTATCCTCCTAAACAAGAATCTATGTCTGCCGGATTTTAAATGCTTATGTTGTTAAATTGATAACCAACAAATAAAGACTTATCCCAACAAAACCACTCGAATGTAAAAGAGGAGTAGAGAACTTGGCTTAAATTCTTGCAATGACATGCCCCCTGTCTCTCTTTTACCTAAAATTCCTTGAAACATGAATGTGTAATTAAAAGAAACCCGGAGACTTGGGATTTCTCTGCACAATTTCTACTACCAGCTAATTGTTTAAACTTGACGAACCTAAATTTCACCTTGAACTGATCTTCTTCTCTCTCTGGACATCAAACAATGATAGGATAAAAGTCGCATCTAAGAGCATCTCCAACCCAATGGTTAATTTCAAAAAAATAAAATAATGTACACATCAGATTGATAAACCCTCAAGCTAAATTATGTCTCCAATGCAATAGTTAATTAAAATGGTTAGTATGATGTGGATGAACAGTGTATTAAATATTTCAAATAGACCCTCTAATTACTGAAGGTGAAAGTGAGGCCTTCACTTTAACAACTCATTTAATTCTAGTATTTTCCTTTTAAATTCTTCCGTCTCTTCATATTTTTTGTTTTTGAAAACCGGCTCTTCATCTTTCTATTCAAAATATGTCAAGCTTTAATCTTAAATCTTCATCTTACTTTTCAAAACATTTCAAACTTGATTCTTAAATCTTCACATGCACAATTTTATACCAATTTAATACTTTTGGAGAACTAATATCAATTAAATTATACACAAAGTCTTGTTTTATGCAAGCTAAACTTTAGGCAGAGTTTAATATGCTATTAGTATAAGTCTTAATTTGGAGTGGGGTTTTTCTTTAAATATGCTAATAAATATGGGTACCTATTGTGCAATTATCAAAAGGTTATATAAATATTTATAGCTTTCAGAATTTTCATTTAATTTTCTTGCTCCTCCTCAGTTTCTAGAAACTGCTTGACAACCGCTTCGCCGCCTAGAAACCCCCCTCCGCCGCGAACAGCTCCTCCGCCGCAAACTGCTCCTCCGCCGCGCCGTTTTCTTCTTACAACGACGATTATTCTCTTCCACCTCTTTTCACGATGTTCCTCTGCAATGTCGTCATATCTGCAATTTGCCTATGTTCCTCTGCAATTGATTGTTGACTCTCCGGAGTCGTACGATTAGCGATGTTCTTCTCCAGCGTTGTTCGATTCACTACGTCCTCTAGTGATGTTCTCTGGTGTTCGATTCTCTGCTTCTCCGACATTGTTCAATTTGCTGCATCTCCAAAAAAATTCTCTGGTTTTGTCTCCGGCAAGGCAACTGCGAAGCAAACGACGGTTTCTAGATGTGGAAAAGAAGATAACGGTCCGATCGCGGTTTCAGGATGCAGGTCCGATCGTTGAACACAGTGGGTGCGGCGTAAAGAAGATGACGCACGTGCCAGCACGAGCGGGCGCGCCTGGCCTCCTGCACACTTCAGCGCGTGAAGGCCACGCGCCTGCCGGTATATTTATTTTTTAAAATTTAATTTATATTTAAATTGATGTTTTATGATTTTTTGTTGATGTTTTCGGGATTTGTTTGATGTTTTGTTAGTTGCGGTTGATTTTCATAATTTTTTGCTAGACATTTTGGATTTGATATTTAATTTGACAATTTAACCACCTTTTTGTTGATATTTCATGATTTTCAGTTGATGTTTTGTTGTTTCTAGTTGATGTTTATGATTTTCAGCGACATTTTGAAATTGGTATAAAATTTGACAATTTAATTTCTTGTCGATGTTTTATGATTTTCATTTGATGTTTAGTAAATTTCAGCTGATATTTATGATTTTTCGGGTGGATTTTAAGTGATGAATTGATGTTTGAATTTTTTTTATGATATAGGTTGATGCTGCAGTTTTTATTTTCTCTGTTGATGTTTTTCACTTTCTGGGTGAGCTTTGAGTGATAGGAGTTGATGTTTGTAGTGTCTTTTTTCTCATATGGATGTTTTCCATTTTCTGGGTGAGGTTTAGGTGATATGAGCTGATGTTTGCAGATTTTTGGATGATATAGGTTGATGTTGTTTTTATTTTATTTGTTGATGTTTTTCACTTTCTGGGTGAGGTTTGAGTGATAGAAGTTGATGTTTGAAGTGTCTTTTTTCTCATATTGATGTTTTCTGGATGGGGTTTAGGTTGTAGGAGTTGATGTTTGTAGTTTTTGGGTGATATAAGTTGATATTTGTAGTTATATATATTTTTTAAATTGTTGATATATGTATATTTTTTTCTCGCATGTTGATGTTTTTCATTTTCTATGTGAGATTTAGGTGATATGAGTTGATGTTTGTAGCATTTTTTGGTGACATGGCTTGATTTTTCAGTGTTTTTATTCTTATGTTGACGCTTTTCATTTTTTTGTGAAGTTTAGGTGATAAAAATTGATGTTTTTAGCTTTGGGTTGATATTGGTTGATGTTTGTAGTTTTTTTTAAAAAAAAATGATAATTGAAGCTTTGTTAATGTTTTATAATTTTTAGTTGATATTTTGTTAGTAGTAGTTGACGTTTTTTTTTCATTTTTTGTCAATTTTTATTTGATTTTTAATATATGTTTTGTTGTTTCATTTGTTTTTTAAATATATTATTTGCTCCAAATTTTTAATTGATGTTTTATGTTTTTTCTTTGATGTTATTCTATTTTTTGCTGATATTTATGATTTTCAGTTCGATGATCATATTAATATTTTGTATTTTAAAAATATTTTAAAAATATTTTTCTAATTTTTTTTGCAAGCTGTAGAAGGTGGGAAAATGATGGGAAAATTGGACAAAAAAATCCCCTGAAAAAATATTAGCGATAGGTCCCTATAAAATTATTAGAGATAGGTCCATGTAAAATTATTAGAGAATGGTCCCTGGAGCTAGAATATAGCTAAAATTGTATAAATATCTCTGCCTAAAATTTAGGCTGCCTCACAGGAAACCATATAATACCACATAAAAATTAAATTTTTATAAAATAAATGTTTAAACAAATCCAATAATATCTCACATGATATATTTATTGTTTATATATTAATTTTTATTTTGGGTCAAAATTTACAAACTTTGACTATCAAAAAATAAATAAGTAATTTAGATTGGGACGGAGGGAGTACTCTCCATTTTCTTTTTATTCTTATATATTTTTCCCTTATCCATGTAAATTATTTTGTTCATTATTTTTTTGTTTATTATTTTTATAAATAAGTACTGTATACAATTTTATTTGGTGAAAAACAAAGTTTATTTATTGTTATTCGACTTTGATCCTATATCTTTCGAACTCTACGTTTAATTTATTTCATTTAAAAATATAAAAATGCATAGTTTAAAATATAATAAAATATTTTATTTTTTTTGAAAAATAGAGTAGCATAAAAAAATTTAAAAATTAGTTAAAATAAATTATATTTTAAATATATTTTTTCACTTCTTTTTAAAAAATTCCCCTTAAATAAAAATAAAAAACTCCCACACAAGACAAATTTCCCCTTAAATAAAAATAAATAATTCCCACCATTCTTTTACTTAGAATACCGCTCATAGAGAATTTGAAATTACAAGGTCAACCCCAAAGTTAAACGTAGAGCAGTATCACATTAATGTTGTGATCAAACTCTAATTTTCCTGTATAAATAACCTCATATTCGTTGTGCCATATATCACAAGCTAATCAACTAGCGGAAGATGAAAAGCAGATCATCAATGGCTCTAGCTTATTTTACTATAATTCTATCATTCTTCATCATCCAAGTAGCATATGCTAATTTTTTGTCAACTCCAATCGGCTCCTTGCTGCCATCAGCCTGCAAATCTTCTGCGAATTTCAGAGGTTGTGTGATTCATTTTATCTATATCTCTAGTTCTCTATATATATAATTTGTTACATCCTTACTTTTATTGCAATTTTATTCGTTGAAAAATAAAATCTTTCTTTCGTTCTTGTGTTTTAGAAAAATTTAAGATATGAAATTTTAATAAATTTGTTAGGATGTATTTTTAAAATAAAAATAATTACATTTTTATAAGCATTGTTTAATCTTTTAAATATATTTATGGTTAATTACTCCCTCCTTTTTTCTATTTATGGCATCATAGATTTAATTGCTTGAATTTAGGTGAAAAAAATGAATGGATGAAATTGAATGTAGAAAATAAAAAGTACTCCCTCCATCCCCATTCAAACTGCACACTTTGACTTTCAGCAGTTGACTCAAAAAATGTTTGATCTTTAATATCTATTATTAAGGATAATTAAAACTTGTAAAAAGTTGATATTATGAAAATATATGTTATAACGAATCTAACAAGGTATCACTCA
>JAULKM010000007.1:2806347-2823194 GCA_032355605.1 Rubia tinctorum
GTCCGGGAATAAAGCTTCCACGGCCGGCCGAGATACGTTTTAATGGTTACATTTCCGTTCTTCAGGTCGTCGGTGGCGGCAATGTTGCAGTTCTGGATCGAGATCCCGGTGTTCTGGTTCACGTCGGTCCGGCCCTGTTGATAAATAGTGAGTACAAAAGGTACAAAAACATACCCATGCATACAGGGACAAAGGCGGAAAAACATATATGGCGGGGTGATAAGTAAAAAAATAGCATTTTCCCAATATTTTCCTATATTAGAGGGGCTAATAATTTTTTAATTAAAAATATACTCTCGTATACCCCGTAATTTTCATCCGGATGGGGGCTGGAGGTCCATCTCTACATACGTGACATACTCTCTTTGTCTCAAACTAAGTTGCACTTTTATTATTTGGCGGTTAATACTGTTAAACTTTGATCACGTATTTGAATAGATATATAAATAACAGTAATATATGATATTATTGAATTCGTTGTAATAAATATAAATAGTTTATAAATATTGATTTATTTGTTGTTATTACGTGTAGTTAAACATATTAACGGTCAAATATGTTTCCTAGAGATCGTGAATTTTTTTTATGCAGTTTAGTATGATATTTCCTTATATTGGTTCTATTACTTCTATAACTCTATTACCTGTGCGGTGATGGCGTTGAACTGGTTGTCCATAGGCCGCCGCGGGAAGAGGTTGCAGTTCTGGAGGACGGCGGCGGCGTTGCCGAAGATGAAGTCTACGGTGCCGTAGACGTCGCACTCACGGTAAAACTGACGGAGAGAGTGGACGTAGAGGGTGTCCTGGTAGGCTTCGAAGCTGCAGCTGTAGAAAACGGAGAGGTCGTCGCCGTTACGGAGCGCGACGGCTTGGTGCTTGATGGCTCCCGCCGTGTTCCGGATGGTGAAGAATGCGCCGATGAAGCCTTGTCCCACCACAGCTGAAATAACAACATGGAGAAAAATGAGTGACGATTACTCTTCCAAATGTAAACTCACATAATTCGTGAAAAATGATGCTGTTTTAGGTTTATAATTTTTTCAGCCGTACAGAAAAACAAAAGCTGGCAAATGCACACTATGAAATCATTGAGGCCAATTCCTTAGAAAAATGTATATGCTAGCAAATGTTGCACTCTCCCCGTCCAATTTCAAATTTTACATAATCTTTTTCACGGTATCTAATGAGCAAGTTTAACTGTAAATATATGTAACTACTTATAATGACACATAAAAAAGTTGATATTTGAAAATTTTATATCACGATAAATCTATTGAAATATATAATCAACGACAAGTTTGACTGGAAAAAAATTGTGTGAAATTTAAGATGGTAGAGAGGGAGTACGTGTACGTGGGGTAAATCAGATTCTGCTTCTAATTAAAGTTTTGGTGAAATGAAATAGATAATCATGTACTTTGAGATCAGTTTGCTAAAGAGAGCATTGATAGAAATTTAGGGAATTAGACATAATTAGAAGTTCGAGGAAATGAACCAAAAGTGGATGCGTACCAAAAGTGGAAGAATTGAAAGTGGTCCAACCATCTACAAAGCTATGATTGCCCGTGATAACCGTCTTATTGATCCCGTCTCCGATCACCATCAGATACTTCTGCTTCTTCTCAATCGAAACATACTCCTCGTAAACCCCTTCCGTCACGTAAATCAAGTAGTACCCGTCGGAGCCGTCGAGGTTCCTCGGCGCCGCCGCCACGGCGGCGCTCACGTTGGTGTAGTCCCCGCTCCCGTCCTGGCTCACCACCACCATGTCCCTGATCAGAACCTGGTCGCCGCCGCCGCCGGAGGTTGTCTGGAGCAGCCTCCGCCCGCTCAGCCGCTCGTACAGCCGCCGGTTGTGCTCCGCCATCTTCATCGGAATGTATCCCTCCTTGAAGTCGAACTTCTTCGCCACGCGGTGCGGCGTCGGCGTCTTCTTCTTCTTCGGCACCCAACCTAATAGAACAGAAGATGGATAAGGAAACTAACTCTTTTCTTGCTTGAATTGTACCATTTGTATTCATTAATTATAAGGCCGTGTCTCTAGAATTATGTTCATTTCAGTTCAGGTGAGCTCCGAGGAACGGTATTTAGGTCTGTCCATTTGGGTTTATTTTAAGCACATTTCAACTTAATAACCCAAACATCCATTCACCACCTAATAAATACTGGACATAACCTTAAATATCAATAAAATATTAATTCTTCCGTGTTAGAGAAAATGACACATTTACTTTTTCCAAGTCAAATTTTACAAACTTTGACCCTAATTATACATGTTTATTCTTTCAACGCGCTTATTTTTATATTAGTTCAATTCAGTGAAATTTACCTCTGGTGAAGAGAGATAAGGAGAGACGGAAGAGCTTGGTGTCGAGATCCAGAGGCACGACAATGTCGTTGCGGATGCTCCAGGTGGCGGAAGTCGCCTGAAGGCCGTCCTGACAAGTCTGAACATTGGTAAGAATGGCGCTGAGTTGTGTCAAAATATCATTGGCTTTAACGGAGGCGAAAGCCTTGTTTGAAGATCCATCAACCGCCTTGAAGGAATCGATGAGATAATCTTTGTTCCATTCTGCTAGCAGTTTGCAGTCCTGGAGAGCGCGGATTGCCGGGAGAGTCAATTTGTTGGATTTCCGAAGGTATTTTTCGATGAGTTTGATGAACTTCTCGGAGCTGGAGAGAGATTTCTTGACGGAGAAGCGGCCGTAGTCGTAGACATTGGCGGAGGAATTTCTGTTCGAGAGGCCGACGGAATGACAGAACTTTGGATCCGGCGTTAAGTCGCAGGGAGTGGTGGTGGCGGAGGCGGTGGTGGAGTAGAGGGTGATGTGTAGTACGATCAGGAGGCAGGATGTGTAGAAGAGTTGACGAGGAAACCCGACTTTTGGTGTCATGTCTCTTTATTTTAAATGTAAGGGAGTTGGAAAATTGAGGATGGAAATGTATTGGAAATTGGTGAGGTTTAAATAGAGGGAGATTGGGAAGAAGTGAATAGGGTGTTGTTTGACTAAGTGGCACTCGCTCCTTTTGTTACGTTATGAGTCTTACGACTGAACAAAGATACCGTCCAAAAAAATTCACTTTTTTTAATATTATTTATTTATTAAAAGTTGATTGTATGTTTAAATAAATATATGAATAGTTATATTATCATGTATGATATTTTTTAATTTCTAGTAACAAATAATTTTTAAATATTAATATTTTATTAACCATTATTCTACTTAGTTAAACATACCAACGATCAAATATGAATATTCAATAATGTGATGAATATTGCAGTGGAAATAGAGTTAGGCTGGAAAAAGTAAATACTTTCTCTAAGTGTTATTTGTTCTAAAAACAATTGTACGGTGTTCAACTAAATATTTAACTATCAATATATTTAGTTTATTTAAACAATATAGAATGACAAAGTGTTGGGAAAAATATATTTTTCTATAGACATATGAAAATACAGGGTTAAATTAGAATTATAAAAATATAAAATGTTTTAGGTTAATATTAAAAGGTTACATGCAATTTGCAGTAGTCAAAATTTATGACCCAAATAATGCAATTCAAAAAAATTATCTTGAATTTTTTAATTTGCAGTTTAAACCCTGATATTTTCATAATTTATAGAAAACACATCTTTCAAGAGACAGACTCATAAGAAATTAATAATTTTAATTATATATTAGGGTGAAGATAGTATTAACTTTTAAAAAAAAAACTGCGTACTTATATTCGTACGGGAGAGAGGAAGTAAATAAAAATAATAATAGAATTGATGAACTGGAAGTAAGGATTGGAAGTCAACTTTCATGGTTTACTACAATACTACCAATATCAAAAACGCGTTGATATTCATGATGGGAGTTATCGGCTTCTTCTGAATTCCTTGCTGGTTTTTGTCTTGTTCAAAACCATTGCAGAGTAATGTAGTTTTTTTCCCTTCATTAGCATTTCATCATATCATTTAGGATTAATATTTCAAATTAAATTGGATTGAATCGAAACGAATCGAATTAATTTAAATTGTATAATATAAAAAAATTATGAAATTAAACTAAATTAAAATGTAGATAAAATGGAAATAATGGAGGAACATAATATTGAGGAACTTGCTTGGTTTCTAGTAAGAAGGAGATCTTGTTGATTGAATATTTGATGTTATCTCAAACCACACTACAATTTTTTTATAAAAAAAAAATGGCGATCAACTATCTATCATGAGCAATTATGTTACTCTCCCACCCCATATTTGAAACCACGTCAATTCACATGCTTCACCTTCGCTCTCCTTCCTGTTTCCTAGACTCCAAAGCACCATTATTTGAATGTTAATATGTAATTTTGTTGCTTGTATATAATAATTCAAAAAAAAACACACACACCGTTATTTGGGATCAACAATGCAACCCTGCATCTAGGGTCTCATTGCTGGTATCATACGTAGCGATGTTAACGAAAGATTTTGATTATCAGTCGAGTTTTTTCTTTAAACATAAACGGCTCATTTTTTTAAAAATCCCTTTATAAGAAGCATTTACTTAATTTTCCTACAAACCTGAAAACAACAAGATTAAGAATATGGCAATTCTTACTTTCTCTTCTTTTAGGCCTTGTACAGTTGAATTTATTTGGTACTGAATTTAACTTATTAGTTTTGTTTATTAATGTTAAAATGTACTGAAACTAAACCCAATTGCACAGGGCCCCGTAGATTTAACCACTCTTAACTCAACTGGTTAGATGAAGTACAAGTACAGTAGTAATTAATTACCAAAGAATACCCTCGCGGCTTCGCCTAAGTTTGACTTTGTCATGGGTACTATGGATCGCGGTCGGGCACATGGCAACCAGTGCCGGTGATATATATTTTATTCTTATTTTGTTTAATCTTGCTTAGGGTCTAAATTTGTGAACCCATAAAAATACTCCGTCTGGTCCCAAAATATCGACATCAAATAATGGGTGCAATATTTTTTGAAAAAGTAAAATTAGTAAAAAAAATTGTATTGAGAGAATAAAAAGTAAATTTAATGGATGAAAATAATTTAATATTTACTAAAAGAAAAAGCTGTCAATATAAAAAAAACTATAAAACAATGTCAATATAAAAAATTTGGGAGGGAATAGGACTGCTACACCAAATCTAATGAAATGTTTAGGGGAATATAGATGGATTTAATTGATCATCCCACGATCTTAGTTGTACCCCTTACGTGTTTACGTGTGTGTTTTTTAAAGGAGAATAAAATAAAATTATAAATGAGTTCCAAGTTTCTAATAAGATTCCAACACACTATTGTGTAAGAAGTAAATCTCTAATGAATATTGAATTTTTAAAAAAATTAAATATATAGTATTATGTTTTTGAATTTAAAAATTATACTTGTGTGTTATTACCCTCGAACACATTTTATCACATGTTTAACCTATAATTAAGACAAAGTCTTGTGAAAGATAATCTGTTAATAAGTTTATGGAAAGATGGGTTTAATTAAAATAATAGAAAGATAAAATGTCTTAGTTACAATATTTAAAATTTGTTATGCAACGTGCAGTAGTTATAAGTTTATGATCGGACATATTAATGCAACCTAAAATCTTTATTTTCATTTCTTTTAATTTACCGTTTAAACCTTGATATTTCTATTGGAAAGACCGTCTTTTAAAAGACGGACTCAACTTATAATGTGCAATATTCAAACAAGAAACACAGAGCTTCGGTTAAGAAATACAACAATTATTTCATCAACTTAAGAAATGTCATCTTTCCTAAGTCCCCCGCCCATTTTGACAGAAGATTATTTACAGTGAACCAAAAATAAATACTCAGTCGCTACACCACCAACTAACAACCACGCAAAAACCAAAACCATTATGACTGCACTTTCATAATCCACCCACAACCTGAGAAATTACACCGGAACCAAAACTCAAATTCACTCGGCTTTCCTGAAACTTAATGTTGTACTATCACCCAACTTCAACTTCAACTTCAACTTCAATAGATGAACAATAATTTGCTGGTGTGATGAATAGGAGTAAATAGTTTCTATTAATGGAGTGTACAGCTCAGAAAGAGGGCTTGATAACATGCATTCAGACATCCTTTCCTTGTAAGGAGATGATATTGTCAAAGGATTACAGTCACGCGCTTTTTCAATTACTTTTTAAAATGTCCTCACCAAAATCTGGAATCTCACCAAACTGATCTAATCTTAATAATATTATGGAGATTTATTTATGATCTTATGGTCTTTCCGGCATGATCCCGGCGGCCGTTAGTCCACGGTCTACCTCTTGTATTGATTTCTCCCAACCTCCAACCACTAATGCCTAATAATACATTGTACTATATGCCCAATTATTTATTTTTCTTTTTTAAACTAAGTCCTGTCCAGTTGATCTTATTTGGTATTACATTTAATTTATCAGTGATGGATTTAATTTATCAGCATTGAATTTAATTTATTCATACTGGATTGAGTTTATTGGTGTTAAATTGAATTTAGTGGTAGTTTATTTTTTTTCAAAAAAGTGAAAAGAATGACTCACAAAATGATGTTGTATTCATAACATATTTTACTTCTATACTTATAACTCAGTCATGACTGTCGAAAACCCATATAAATATTATTTTTGTCTCAGTACCGAGTTTATTAGTGTTGAATTTAACTTACTAGTATTGAATCTAATTTATTGATGCTCAATTTAGTTTATAAGTGCCGAATTTAGTTTATTGATGTTTAAATGTACTGAAAAACCCATCTGGACTGGGCCTAATGCTCCCCGCATCTGAGATGTAACTTCAATTACACCATTTATTTAATTATAATTAATTAAATTTTAAAAAAGATAGTATAATAAATATTTTAAAATGTTATTATTAATTAATATAATTATATATATATTAAAAATCAAATATTTTATGATTCAACCGTTAAAAGTAATCCGTGAAACTTCGTATGGAATAGGAAGAGTAGGAAATTTCGAAATTCTGTATGTCTGGGAAGTGGTTGCTGGTGTGTGGATTGAATATAAATCCGACATGCTTTGACTTCTCTGCCAACATTTTAAAAAACAATAATTTTGGACTACCTATTTATTCCATCCATTTATAAATGTCTAAGTTATACAAAATTGTCTTGATTTTTAAAAACTTTAACTTGAGTTATAATTGTTTGTGTTTTAATGTAAACACATAACAATTTTTACCCAACATGCATCGCTACATAACGAGAGCTTGTATATTTTATTTGAATAATGATACTCTCAGTGAAAATGTATAGTGAAACATCACAGTGAATGTTGTGACATTAAATGAAAAGACTAAATCACTAATCATTTTCCTTGAAATGTGTAAATAACTATGGATATATTAGTCTTTCCTATAATGTCATATCATTCACTGTGATGTTTCCCTACGCATTTTCATTGAGAATATCATTACTCATTTATTGGAACGAAAGTAATATATTTTATCAGCTGTCAAATGAAAATGAAAATAATCTATTCATATGATTATTTGGTAATACTCCATCTCACCAGTAATGACATATTTACTTTTTTAAAGTCAAATTTAGTAAACTTTGATCATAAACATAAAATTAATATATATAATAATGTATCATGTGAGATATTGTTGAATTCATCTTAACATATACTATTTTCTAAATGTTATTTTTTTTAATTTGGAATTCATATATATAGCTACTCCAGAGTAGAGATATTGACGGCCAAATATGATGATTGGAAACATACAAACGACAAGCATCAATAATTAGGCACAAAATATCCACTCCATAGGAAAATATTAGAACATATATTCCATAATGACTTTGCAATTTGTATTATACTAGCAACTTGCTCACAATCTTGCAAGACAAAACAGAAGACTTGCTGGCACGATCTGTATAGGAACTAGGAAGTTCCCGGTACCATAATTTTCTTCTGGAATATTCATTAACGTTGTTCGCACTTGTATTTATTTATTTTTCTAATTAGTACAATTTGCATTTTCGTAAATCGTAATTCAAGTCTATTGTTGATCAAATATATATACCCCATTGGATTGCATGGAGTCAACGATTTGATAGTTGACTTGGATACTTGCACTATTTAAAAAAAATATGGAGAAGGTTTCATGTTAGATCGACTAACATATAGAATGATGTTTTCATTTCAATAATTTTTAGGATTAAACTATAATTATTTATATTAAGATACATTTTAAAAGTCTTTTAGGGTTATAGAAATGTCTTTGTAATAAATCAAAATCAAAATCAAATCATCCTATTAGTTACCTCAATTATAAAACAACCACATCTAACGGTTAATCGATTTAAGAAAACATCATATACGGTAGATGTTATAATTTATCAATGAGTAATTTATAAAATAAATAAATTATTTATTAGATTTTCTGAACATAAATTTGTCGTGAACTATTAAAACTTTTAAAAAATCTTGAGAACTAATTATTATACGTAGAAAAAGATAATCCGAAAATGAAGTGATTATCAACTGCCTCAAAATTACATAAAGAATATTATACTTATCATAATTGTCACATTTAATTTATTCTTAGACCTAAATTCATTCCAATTTCAAGTTGATACATAAAACGATTGTCTATTAATTTTTGACAACGTATGAAATTAATGAAATGGGATGGACACTCTCAAAAACTCCGTCTACGACAATTTAATAAAAAGGGAAAAGACTTCAGAAAGGATGAAAGCTTTTGTCTATTCAAGTGTAAATATACCAAATTACATGGGCTGAAATTAGAAATGTGGAATATAATGATGATAGTGGACTATAATTACTACGTGGACTTGAGCTTCACAAGCTGGCCATGTTTGTTTCAGCGTTGAGATTGGTCTTTGGAGCGTCAAGGAGTTTGTAATCCTTCGATATATTTTCTATTTTCGTACTCCCTCTGTTTTTTTTATGTTTGACACACTTACCACTCCTTCTCACCTAGCCCCACCATCCACCATCTCTCCCCCTTCAACCAGCCCCACCCGCCATTGAATCTCGTTCCTCCACCGCTCATCGACATTGATTTGAACCCCTAGCTCTGCCCTACCCCCGCCCCAACCCCAACACCGATTCAAACCCCCAGTGCTAATTCCCGCTCCTCCGTCACTCCTCCGCGGTGGTGGTGTGGTTTTCTGAGGGCGTTAGGTTTTATGAGGCACTTGCAGAATAGTTTCGCAACACTTCTCCTTTGAGATGACAAAGATTTGTTGAAAGCGACAGAGATAGTTAGGTTTTTTGAGGGTGATGAGAGGAGGGTTAGGATTCGCGACTTAGAAGAATATGATGACAAGGGTATGGTGGTCTTTTCTAATTTTCTGGATTTATATATTTTTTAATATGGGTATAATAGTCTATTCACATAATTCAACCCAATTCAGGCTCCCAGGGTTAGATTGACACTTTCGACCAAATAATAGGGTTAGAATTGCACTTTCAGATTTTACAAGGTTATATTGACACTTTTGATCAAAACATAGGGTTATTTTAGCACTTAACCCTAAATTTTATAAGCACGATTTTCGTAAGAGCGTGCATACTTAAAAATCTAAGATTGATTACTCCCTCCTGGCACAATTATTTTTTCACGGTTTTAATGATCATATTTGACCGTTAATATCTCTAACTACTTATAATAATGTCACATAAAAATAATATTTAAAAATAGATATTAAATTGAATCTAACAAGATTTCACATGATATTTTTACTATGTATGTTTAATTTTTATTTAGGGTCAGAGTTTTAAAATTTTAATTTTAAAAAAATAATTGTGTCATTAATCTTGAGATGAAGAGAGTATAAATGATTGCTAGAGTTCTTGGCTACGCACCAGCACTCATAAGTGGATTTGATCCATCACAAATCATAACATCTTTTGAAAAAAGGTGATAAAAAAATACTAATGGGCTAGAATCCGTTAACCTGCTTATTTTTATTACACTTAAAATTCTAACCTTTGAAGTGACTCGAGAATTACCTTGCTATTTCTCTACTAGAAAGTTCCCAAAAATCTTTTGGAATTCCCGGTGAAATGGGATGTTACCAAACCGGTCAACATTCACTTTTTTTCAAATAATATAACTAAGTAACTTTTAACTTATTGATACACTTTATACTGAAACCCGTTCATTCAAATTTATTAACATTCCAATTTAGTTTTATTTTAATATACTATTCAACTTGGTATTATTCTTATTTTTTTCTTATTTTTTTTAGTTTAATTAAGTTCAATGCAATTCGGTGAAAATTTGGTTCAAAATAACATACTTCCTCCCGTTCTACTGTGAAATTCTTATTTTTTTTATTTTCATCAATTACAGTCAAATATTCCCATATTGACTAATTTTTTATATGAGTTTAAATTTGTGGTAAAAATTTGGTCAGTTCATTTATACCACTTTCCATGCTACATTAGCACATATAAATGTTTGTGCATACAAATTTTGGGATCCTGACATAAGGACGGAATGAGTACTTACAGTATACTTTTTCTATCCGAGTTTGAATTGTACGGGAAAAAATTTACGCTTTAATATCGTATGATATAGTGTTGGATTTATCGTAACATGTGCGATCCCAAATAACTAGGTATGGCAGTGCAGCGAGGTTAATATGTTGACCTCGATAGTCAAATCGGTAAAGTCATCTTAATAATAATGAGGCTAAGACTATGTTCAGTGGTAGAGACCGCTAGTGGTATTTTACGAGTTAAATATATTATTTTTCTCAATCTCTTTCTTTCACCTCATCCTAAGAGAACACTTAAGAGACCACATTTTTTCCTCCACAGTGGTAAAAGACCACTATGTGCTATTCATATACCCTACTTGATTTTCTCTATCATACTTATTAATTTTACCATTAACATTTAATCTAAATAAATTTAACCACCCAAAATAAGTTGAATGTGAAATTTAATAATACATTATAATATTTAAAATTGAATTTCATTTTTTGAAAAATTATTAAATAATTTATTTTTTGGTTCTTTTATATATCGTCCTTCGCTGTAAAAAATAATTTCATTTCATTTTTCAAAAAGTATTATAGATATTTTTCATATTTTAGAACAAAATTATAGATTTTTTTAATATTTTACATATTTTAAAATTAATTTTACAAATTAAAAAAATTCAGATTTTTCGTTAAAAAAACAAATGTTGGGACATGGCTCAATCAGAGGGTAACACGTGTCTCATCTGAAATTTTTAAAAAAGGATGGTTAGTGGGACACATGGCCCAGTGGCAGGGCGCCACGTGTTCAGTGAGGGGACAAAAAAAGGCTGCACATGGAGGCTCGAAGCAGACTGCATTCACTGAGCTCGCCCCACTGTAGGGATTAATTCAGCCTCCCCCATTTGAAAAAATTGCAGAGGCCACGTGTAAGGATGGCCCAACGCGTCAACGCATTTCCTTTTCATTTACAACATTGTCACGTGTCACGTGGCACCACTTGATTGAGTCATATGGCATGTTGTGGCTGGTCCTTTTTTTGTTGACATGAATGGGCCACGTCGACCAATTAGGTTGTGCCACGTGTCCCAACTATTTTAAAAAAAATTAACTTTAAAAAATTGAAATTTAATTTTAGAATTTTTTAAAAATAAAAAAAAATTGATTCAAATTCAAAATTTTATTTTAATTTTTAAAATTAAATTTTGATTCTTTTCAAAAGTCAAAATTACATTCTTTTAAAAAACATACTCTCTCCGTTTCATTTGATGTGACACACTTTTCTTTTATAGCAATATTTCCTAAATTTCATCCACTCATTTTATTTTTTCCTTTCTAAATTCAATTTCACCCACAAATTTCATTCACCTAAATCTTAACACCTAAATTTATGGTGCCACATCCAACGAAACGGAGGTAGTATGGTTTTTTAAATTCTGGTTCATAAAATAATTTTTCAAAGTTGAAATTAATTTTAAATATTAAATTTTAAAAAATGGAATTCAATTTAAAATTTACAAGTGTATTATTAAATTTCATATTTTAATTTATTTTGGTAGGTAAATTTATTAAATCAAATATTGAAAGTAAAATTAATGAGTATGATGGAGAAAATTAAATGGGTTCATGGAGTGGTTTCAATTACAGCGGAGAGATAAAAAGTGAGTTGTTGAAATGAGAGGGAGATAAAATAGAGAGATTAATTATTTAATAAAATAAAATTGAAAGAGTGGTCCCAGATTGATTGTAGCATCGTACATGATCTAAAGGAATAAAATATAAAGGATAAAAGTGAACTTTTCTCTGCCGACGATTACATTTTCCACCACACGCGGTAACACACTGGATGCCATTCAATTACATAGCTGTCAAAAGCATCAATTCGACGTCCCAAATATAAAAAGTAGTCACGATTATTATACACCTTCGTTCATCTAATTATGTAACACTAATTTAGAAGATATTAAAATATGAGATGAATTGTATTTTAAAGTAAAATGAATAGTTTAAAGTATTTTTAATTAGGTAAAAAGACTGCATTTTTATCGGTATAATGAAAAATGAGTTGAATTAAAATTATAAAAAGATAAAATATTTTAGTTGCAATATTAAAAATTTATCATACAACGTGCAGTAGTTGTACGTTTATGACCCGATTAATACAGTAAACAAATTTTAATATATTTTTTCCTGATTTGCAGTTCAAACATTGATATTTCCATAACATATGGAAAGATATTTTTTCAAGAGACGAACTCTTTTAATTATTTTAAAGTTAGAAAGTGTGAAAAAATGATTATACAAATGAAAAGTGAGCCATAATTACAAATATATAGGGAGTAAAAAAGTTTTTTAAATAAATTTATAAACACTAAAACATTAGTTAACTTATAATTAAGTATTTATTAGTTAACTAATAAGTAAAATATTTGCAAGTCCCGCCATACGCATTCATGAGGGAATTGTATGTTGGGTATGTTTAACTCAAGTCCCACATTGAAAGTTGAAACGGAGATAGTTCTCTATATAAATTAGAGTTTCACCACATTAGTATGAGACATTTTGGGGTTGGATCCAATAAACCGTACGGATTGAACCAAAGTAGACAATATCATACTAATATTGTTTGTGGACTTGGTAGGTTTGGCAATCCCAACATTTTAAGTTCTGCAAGTTAGCATCAACTATTCTCCCCCATTTCACGTGGGGCATTGTTATATTACACCATGCATTTTACTGTATACGTCATGTATTTATACTTTTTGAATACATAATGTATTCAAAATAAAATTAAATTCAGATAAATTTAAAACTGAAATTTAAAAAGGTGAATATTTAAAATTAATTTTAGTTTTAAGAATTTGAATTACTGGTGGCGGTGTTGTGGCGGCTGGCCGATTTCCGGCGACCTCAGGCCAATTTCCAGCCGACCTCCGGCCAAGTTTCGGCTCCGGTGGTCGTGGTTCTCATCGCATGGGATGAGAACCATAAGATGAGAACCATGAGATGAGATATGAGAACCGTGAGATGAGAACCATGGGATGAGAACCATGAGATGAGATATGAGAACCGTGAGATGAGAACCATGGGATGAGAACCATGAGATGAGAACCATGAGATGAGAACCATTTCACATGGCTCTCATGACATGACTCTCACTTGATTTTTGTTATTGTGGTTCTTATCACATTATTCTCATCTCATAGCTCTCATCGCATGTGATGAGAGCTATGGGATGAGAATCATACGATGGGAGCCATGTGATGAGAATTATGAGATGAAAACCATTTTGCATGACTTTCATGACATGACTCTCATTCTGTTTTTGTTCTTGTGGCTCTCATCGACGTGACTTGTATAATACCAGTGCGCTAATTATTATTAATCTTGTAACGGCAATTAGAGGGGACCTGTAAAGGATCCTCAAACATCGATATGTAATACCCTAAAAAATGAAGCATTTGGTACTATCATTTACGTCCAACTTGTTGAAATAATTTAATTTTATTCTCGAAAAATATGAAACATATGCACAGGCGAAACCATGACCATATTTAAGATGGGTTAAATTATATCGATAAAAAACAAAATGTCTTCTTCCCAAACTTTTGAGAAGAATAAGGGTGGAGCGAAAACTTTCAGAGGAAGCAAAAACTACTTAACTGTCGGAACTGAGCCGGGGCGGCGCACCGGCTTGACCCCCTCAGTTCCGCCACTGAACATATGTTGTCAAACTTTGACCACATATTTGAATACATATATAAACACTATTTTTTATGAAATATTGTTAGATTCGCCGTAATATTTAGCTTCCAAATATCATTTTTATGTGCCGTTATTGTCTTTAACTACATATATTTAAAATCAAACATGTTAATTGGAGAGCGTGAAAAAGATTCCGTGCAAGTTTAACTGGGATGGATGGAGTATAAATATTGATAAAATATATAGAAAATATCAAAATAAAAATATACGAAGTAATTCGTTTAGTAGAAGAGATCTCATGTTATGATTTTGACAATGTATTGAGCCACGAGACCGAATAAAATGGATAGTTTAAAAATCTGTAAGCACATGTTTGATAAAATTGATATAATTAACACTAATAAAATTAGCAATATAAAATCGAGCCAATGGGTAAATTTGAAAATTTCAACTTATGTGTCAACCTATATGAGTTTATATACAATTCGTATGGGTAAATCCGCTTGTTTGATGCTTGCATCTGTCCCTTTCACTAACCCACAAACATAGTCCGTCATTTTCAATTATCAGTTTAACCCATATCCAACCGAATTTAAAAATGAACAACTCTCTTAATCCATAGATTTCAGATTCATTTCTCCACCCCTAAACTTAAGTCATGTTATAAAGAGTATGTCTTTTGAAAATTGTCTTTTCATAAGTTATGGAAATATCAAGATTGAACTGCAAATTAGAAGAAATTAAGATAAAATTTTTGGGTTGCATTAATCGGGTCATAAATTTATAACCACTGCACAATAAAATTTATCTTTTCATATGCCTAAATGGATGTGCGTTATTTCCAAAACATTTCCCATTATATTTATAAATATTGAAATCAAATTAGTGAAGGGGGAAAATATGGCGCGCTTATTTGAAAATGTGCCAAATGTTCACTGTACAACATTTAGTGCTATTTACTCTATGCATCCACCCGCCCATGAATAGCACAAAAATCCGCCCATAAATTCAGACCCACATTCACACACAGACACACACTCAAGCTCACTCCAAGTGACCAAAACAGAAACCAAAAAAATGCACAAAAAAACATCCCAAATTCTCGTTTTCCTCGTAATCTCCATTTCCTTAACTTTCCAAATCAAGGCAAATGAAGATCACTCCGAAATCGCGAAAGCCGCTTGCGACGGCACATTCTACCCGGATCTCTGCGCCTCGTCGGTCTCCGAGCTGCCGGAGCTCCGGTCGAAGTCGCTGCCGGAGATAATCTCCGGCCTGGTCAACTCCACGGTCTTCGAGGTCCGAGACTCCTTCTCCAACTGCTCTCGGATCAAGCGAAAGTTTCAGAACCTCGACGCGCTCGACACTCATGCGCTGGAAGACTGCCTGGACTTGCTGGACGACACCGTCTCGCAGCTACGCGCCGCCGTGGGCGACCTGGCGTCTAACAGGACCGCCGTGCAGCATTACATGGACCTCCAGACGCTGTTCTCCGCCGCCATGACGAACCAGTACACGTGTCTCGACGGGTTCGCGTACTCCGAAAAGAAGTTTCTGAGGAAGTTCATTGAGGGGAGGTTGAGGAAGATCTCTCGCCACGTCAGCAACTCGCTGGCGATGCTGAAGAAGATAAAGAGCAGGAAGCCGCGGCGGATGTTGGGCGGATCCGGCGGCGGCGACGACGAGAGCTTGCCGGAGGGCTACGGGAAGCTGAAAGACGGGTAAGTTGATAAAATGCTGAGAGGTTATAAAAATTTTAAATAATTTTTGGAAAAATTCTGTGCCACGTGACGAAACATACTGCATGTCCGGAACGTTTTTCGAAAATACTGCAAGGGTTATTTATTTCATCCGATATTTTAAATGGGGCACTCTTTATTTTTGAAGGGTTTTATTTTTTTATTAAATGTTCTATTTTTTATTTTGATTATAACTGTTGTTGAAATTGAACTAACTCATTTTGATCTCCTTACTTTTTATGCCACATCAATATGCATGAATGTCTATGTCACAATGATTTAGGATCCTTGCACTAAAAATGAGAGAATATTTTTTCCCATTTCGATAAGATTATACTCTCTCCGGTTGCTTAAGATTGGCTCCCAACAAAAGGGCTCAATATTTAAGAAAAATAAAATGAGTGGTGGAAATTGTATTGAGAGAGTAAAAAGTAAATTGAGTGGATGAAACAATCAAGGATTTGCCAAATATGGAAAGGAGCCATTGTTAAAAAACCAACAAAAAAAAGAAAGTGAGCCAATGTTAGAAAACCGGAGGGAGTAATACTATTTCATTATATATTTTTTAACTTTATTTTTTTCTCCTATCTGATCAACTACCTATATTTAAATATCATTTAAAAAATGTCATTATCAAAAATTCGGAACGAGTGCTTTTAATGATGGAAAAAAAGACTGTAAGCACTTTATCTTTCTCGTGCACTGCTGAAAAAAAGACTGCAAACACTTTATCTTTCTCCTGCACTGCTAGAGAGTGAAGTATGCATGGTACTTCCATGGCTATGTGCCTTTAATTATAAGTACTCCCTCCGTTTCACTGAAATTGACATGGTAGTTTTAGGTGCTTGAATTTAGGTGAATGAAATGTGTGGATGAAATTGAATTTAGAAAGGGAAAAGTAGAATGAGTGGATG
>JAULKM010000007.1:2842765-2853171 GCA_032355605.1 Rubia tinctorum
AAAAATACAATCTTGCACATCATATAAACATCATACACATATCTTAATCTCCATATTGAAGAAAACAGGTCAAATTTCAGATTATAGCAACACTAAACAAACCAAACAACAAGTCCATCAGCTTCATCAAACAACAACAAAGAGAGTACAAAAATTATGACACCTTTAGGAAGAGGAGAAGTGAGAGAGCGAGCTAGAAGCGATGAAATCCTCCGGGCAGCCATTGAAATTGTTTGGTACTTTCGTTGTTTGGCTCTGTGTCAGAGTATATACTCTACTTTACTGTCCCCTCGAAGTTGGAGTGTGTTTTTGATGGGATTTCTTTGGGATTGGGAAAGCAAATAACAGGGAGACGAGGGACTGGAAATGCAAAATATGGGAGTTGAAGAACAAATAGGAATGAGATGAATCACCAGAACATATCCATGAAAATGGTATTTTTAGAGGTGTAGCAGTTGTGGAGAAAAGACAATATTGGTGACACAGACTTTCTGCCACCTTTCTTGATATTATATCATCGCAGCCGTTGATTTGTCCCTACTTCCCTTTTTTCTGGGGACTTTGTTGATCTGCATTTATTGAATTCTTTCGACTTCCACAAGAAATCTTGCTCTTTATTTTATTATTTATGTCACCATAGATTTATATGCTTTATTTATGTGAATAAAATGAGTGGATGAAATTGAATGTAGAAAGTAAAAATTAGAATGGGTGAATGATATTAAAAGAATTTTATCAAAAATGAAAAGTGTGCATTTAAAAGAAAACATCCTAATTAGGTAAATATGTCATAAATAACAAAACAGAGTATGCAAATCCGCATTTTCAATTCAGTTCCATTTATGTTGTATTATTTTAATTTAAATATATCAAAGGGTATTTAATATAATTTAATAATTTTGATTAATTAAAATTTCCATCTTGATTTATCTATACTTTTAGGTAAAGTTTTGGGGAAAATTGGTTTTTCCATAGGCATATGAAAATACGGAGTCGAATAAGAATTATAGAAAGATAAACGGGTTTAGTTACAATATTAAGAATTTATTATGCGACGTACAGTAGTTATAAGTTTATGACCCGATTAATGCAACTTGAAATTTTATTTTGATTTCTTCTAATTTGTAATTTACTATATTATTTTATTTCAATTAAATTAAATTAAATTGAATTAAATTTTACAAAGAATAATTTAGAAAGAACTGAACAATTTATTCTAAAATTTACGTTTAGTAAAATTTAATTTACTAATCCATTTACTACAAATCCAAAAAGAAATATTATCATATTGGTCCAGTGGATAAGGTATTCCACTTTGGTCCAGTGGATAAGGTATTCCACATTGGTCCAGTGGAGTATTTAATTATCTATGGTCATAAAGGTACTCTATTTAATTATCTCTAAACTATTTGTGTCTCTTACGTCATCACCTTTTCTATATATGAACTATAATGCGGGACATTTTTAAGTGGTTGACGAAGGGTATATGTGTAAATATCTGCATGTTTGGTTATCCTTTTCTCTCTCTTCTTTTTCTTCTTCTGTGTAAATATATAGTATAGGATTATACCCAGCATATTCCTCACGTTTCTCTGGTTTTGTTTTCTTATCGCCGTACTTGTCCCAAATTTCTAGCACCTGTCAGAAATTCTGACATTTCTCTGATGATGATGGGACGCCTTGATAATGGACTTCAATAATGGATGATTTCACCTCGTCTTTCCTTTTAAGTTTCTGGAGAATTCGATATTCACGTGTTCAACCGATTCAGACATTTGGCGATTAAATTTTTGAGGTAAATCATTGTTCTCTTCTTTGGAATTAGGGCTTTCTGCCGATTCGTTTTTTTTCTTTCCATTTTTGCATTTTGGAGAGCTTGAACGCGTTGCTCTTTAACTCAGTGAAATGTGTGTCGCCGTAATGTTTATGTGGAATATCTTATTGTGTTACTGGACTCTGGCGGAACTTTCGATGATTTGTTATAATGTTTGGGTAGGAGTTTTCTATCTTTGTTGATACGTTAGGATGTAGGATTCTTATTTGTTTAGGGAGAGAGTATATTTGTAGTTTCTTGCACCATCTGAATACAAAAGTTGTAGGAACAAGGAATCCAACTTTTTTTCATTCTTTCAGTAAATGAAAATTCTGGAGAGCTTGAATGTGTAGCTCTTTAAGTAGTGAAATGTGTGTCTAAGCGTAATGTTTATGTGGAATATCTTATTGCATTACTGGGCGATGGCGGAAGTTTCAATGATTTGGTGTGATGTTTTGGTAGGAGTTTTCTATCTTTGTTGATGTATTAAGATGTAGGATTCTGATTGGCTTAAGAAGAGAGTATATTTGTAGTTTCTTGCACCATTTGATCTTTTTTTTCCAACGCCTCTATTTGTGTCGTAGTCCAGTGTCTTGAATATGGATTATAACCAGTATTGATCTTTGTTCATTGAATAACTATACCCTTGCAGGTTCCTTGGTGGTCACTTTGCTTGCTCTCTTTATCAAAGAGAGTTCACTCCATATTCGTGCTTCGCTTGTTCAATGACTGTTTTGCCACCACTCTCCCTCATGCATCCGTGCTTTTGCTTCTGAAACAGAAGTGGCACCTGTGCCTCATCATATTCAGGTGTGCTTTCGATTTGTTAAGTGATGCTTTGTGCGAACTCCTACTTGTGATTTGCTGATACCTTAACTTTGTTATAATTTAAATGAGATGGTATTTTTCTTGTTAGTACAATGTGGTCGTGTTTGTAAAGATGAATGTTCTTCTTTTTCCTCCGCCTTTGCTTATCATCATGATGCAGGTGAACTTTTCTTATCCAGTTTTACAAAATTTGGATATGAATCATATGATTATATCAATAAATGTGAAACGTTTATGGTGCTATGAAACTTAAATGCAGGCTATGAATTTTTTTAGAGTAATATCTGCTTTAGCAGGTGCAGCACTAGTGCAGGTGCTGATACTTCAATCGTTTTGCTTAGGATAATAAAAGTTTTACGGTTTTGATATTTTGTATGATGCTCTCAGTTATCCCGGTATCCAAAATGTCTTCATTGTTTGTTCTGTTAGGTGAGTTGGATTTGAACTTCAATTATAAGTTTGAAGGATTATACATCTGAAGTCTACAAATGCTTATGCTTTTCACTGTGCGACGGTTCCGCAGATACTCTTGGGGCTGCCATTTCTGTTGACTTATCCCATGACTTATCTATCAAATGCTTTCAATCTTGGACGTGTCTTCATCCACTTCCGGTACTCACTTTACTTCATCAAACTCTTTAAAAATGGAACGAACCAGTAGGCTATTAAAGTGCTTATTTGTTCTAACTTCATCGCTTCACAAGTCCGTTAACTTCAAATTTGTTCCCGAGCAAGTTTTTGTATCAAGAGAATTTGCTATGGCTCTACTTGTTGCTCATCTTGGTTTGCTCATTACTTCTGCTCATTTTAGATGGTGCAGGTGAGTAATGTACCATAAAAATCGGTTTCTGGATTATTTTTCTAGAGCAAAAATTAGGTCTTTAAAGATGGTATTGTTTATCTTTGTATATAATGTTAAAATCTGGGAACTCGCCATACACATGGTTTGTTTCCATTCCTTATTATATATAGCAGGATTGGAAGAGGGGGGAAATAATGCTTGAATCTGAGTATGGGGTGATTTGAGATCTCTTCTTCTACTATTTTGATTTTTGTTTGCAATGTGATTCTAGGAAAGAATAATATATTATCGTCACTCTGAATATTATATTCTAAACGCATATATCCAAGTGGCATTCTGTCTCATATCGCTCTCCAGTAGATAATGTATGTATGTTTTCTCCCTTGCTCAAATCACTCACTGTCCTCTATGAATAACATGATAACTTTGATCCTACCCGGTGGTTGGATCGGAGTTTGATTCGTGTTTGTGCTAAATTCGGGGACTATCGGAAGGATGAGCCATCCTCATTCTCATTGAATCTGTTCTTTTCATTATTTCCTCAATTTATGTTCAATCTGCGGCGATCACAATTTGTACGGGTAAGATAAAGCTCTCAAACATAGGAGTTCAGTTTGTAGTTTGACAGTTGTGTCTTGTTTAATTTTACTGTGCTTCTTCGCTTTTCTCCCATTTATATCTCTTGCCAACATGTATTTAATAATAGTCCAGATGAGACATCGTACTTCCACATATTGTTGAACCGGGAGAACATAAACAACTAAACTCTCTTCGATATCTCTGATCTTGAAGATATTTTTCAGAAAGGATTTTTTGAAGACTCGCTGAAGTTTCTTGACATGCTACTAGGATAGTTTGAGCTAAAATTTTGTGATGCAAAATGTTTGCAGAAGGTTTTATTTTGTGTCTTTTATAATGTAGTTGACAGTGCATAATAGTAATATTATGCAATAAACAATATAAGTACGGGATGCAACATTATTTTGATGTTGGGATGACTCTAGGAGATGTGGCAGACATTGGAATATTGATCTTGATTGTTGAGGGAGGCTTTGCAAAAGCAATACTGATGAAAGTTGAGAATGTGAATAATACTGCTGCTGGGTGAACTATTGCATTGCTAGAAGCTATACGTTTGGCCATGCATTTGAACATATAGGATACACTTCATTGGGGATGATGCCTTGGAAATAATTCAAATGGTTAGAGAAGATGCGGAAGAAATTCTCATAGTGTACTCCATATCCAGGATTAAGATGTGGTAGTATTGTAGAAAAATTCGTGAATCAATGATTAAGAAGTCCCTCCCATATCCATTTTGGATACCTGACCCAGAAAATCTATCTGTTCATTTCTTAACAAATTTTGAAAATTTATACTCCCTCTGGTCATAATATATTGGCTGATATCTGTTCATTTTTTGGGTTTGAAGATTGGATTTTTATTTTTTATGAACTGATTTTTTGAAGTTTGGTTGTTTTCGTTTTCTTCTGTAGTCACTGCTCCAGCTGGATTTCCTGATCATCCACACAGAGGTTTGATATCTAGTTTTATATATTTGTTTTGTCGGTGTGTGCTTGTGTGTGTGTTATTTTGTCCTGTAATTGTTATCTTTTGTGTGATTCTTGTAGTAATCATCGATGGAGGATTTTGAATCACCACCCAGAATTGAGATATTGGCTTTAATTCTCACTAAGGTTAGAATTATACCTTTTACTAATTTTATGCCTCAAAGTCAGATATTTTCTTCCTCTTTAATCTCAGATAATGCTAATGATGAACCCCCAGCGATAATGGTTACTGATAATGGTAAGAAAGAAGATATGAAGTGTGTGAATGGAATTGGAATGAGTCCTTATTCTATACATATTGATCCCCCTAATTCTCTTTGCTATTTTCTATTCAAAGAAAATCTAATAATCGGCGTTCCTCTTTCGGTGACACCATGTAATAACCTTCATCCTCCTTCAACTTCTTTGTGTTATTGAATTCAACGATTCAACTTCTTTTGGAGAAAATAAGGACGAAAAGTTATGGTGTAAGTTTTTTCCTATAACTTTTCGTTCTTTCCTATAACTTTTCGTTCTTTCATAGTATATACGAAGAGCCAAAAATTACTTGTCACTCCCTTTTTCTTGGAATCACATAAGGTCCTTGAAGGATAAACTTATATGGGGTAATTCTGTGCTTTACTCTTCCTCTTTTTAATTTCGATTCTCTGCTCTATATGTGGATATTGTACTGTTTAACTCCGATTTGGCTAGCTGTATTTTTCCGTCTAGCTGCAGTGAGGGTTTACGTGACATTTTCCCCCTGAAATTCCCGTTTACTTCGCTCTAGTATTTCCATCATGCTTCCTATTACGTTTTCATTTCCTTTTCTCATTGCTCATTAAGTGCTATGACTTATTTTCTGTCTTTTTTTGTTTTTGCGATTATTTTTTGTCAGACTAAAATTGACGGTCAAACGATAGAGCTTATTGAGGTGTTTGTTTAATCCAATTTTTAAAACAAAAATGATGGTTGTATGCCTTTATTGCATCTACAGCTGAACAAATTTATGTTGATTTTGATTCTACATTATCTGATGGTGTTTAATGGTAGTCAGGGTTATCTAATGGAGTTTAATTTCTTCGCTACGATGTAGAAAATATAAAAGAAAAAAAATTTGATTCATCATGTCGCTGGTGTATATTTTAATCTGAGTAATCCTTTTAGGTGATTTGTTCTGTGCTTGCATTTTGTGTTGTTTAGCTATAAAAAATATAGACAAAAGAAAATTGATTCATCATATCATCGGTGAGTGTATGTGTGTTCAGATCTGAGTAATTCTATTAGGTGAATTTTTTTTCTATGCATGTCATTTATGTTAATTAGCTGCCAGAAATATAAAACTTGATTCATGTATCACTGGTATGGAGATGATTACTGATACTTTTCTCTGTTGGAATGTGTGATATTGTGGCACTTTTGTCATATTGCATGCTCTTCATCGACCTCTACCTTGTTTAGTTCTAGATTTCAGTATTGACACTTCTCTTTCCCCATATTAGTTTTGAGTGTAATTTTGTGCTCTCTAATTCCATTTTCTATTTGCGGATCTGTCAGTACCTTGTGATAAATAGTGTGTTTTTGGTGTTTGATATGCGATATACAATGTGTGGGTTTAGATATGTGTATTTACTCGTTGATTGGTGCTTTTAATTAGTTTTAAATACCTGTATTTTGTGTTCATTCAATATATGTGGCCTAGGATGCATTTATTAGGTACCAGTATTGGTACTTTTTGAAATATGAATGGTCCTGAATGAATTTCACAGTTCAGCATCAGAAAGAACAGAAAATGGCAAGAAAAGACCCCTATTGTGGTGCTCAAAGTTGGAAAAAATCTTGTCCTCCAAAGCCAATTCTGGGCTGAATATGTGGATTTGAGCACCCTATGGGATAGAGAAAATAAGACTCTCAACATTATCATTAGGAGGGATGGGACATCTGAAACAGGAGAGCTTCTCCGACCTTGTATTGAGAAGGTACTTAGTAATTTGTTAAAAAATCATTTTTTCATGTTCATATTACCTTTTTACTATCGGGGATTTTCTTGGTTTATGCTTTTAACATGTAAAAATTACTTGTTTTGATATTTTTGAACAAAAAAACATCACCATGTAGTATTTGGTAAAGAATATGACCATTTTGCAATGTGGGATTCTTTCGTTTTGTACTCTGTTGCACACGAAGAGCCATATTTCTGCGACTAAAATAGTCATATGTGGAATGCGAGAATATTTGTTTATATCTTTGAAGTGTATTTGAAAAAAGAACTCAGTTCTTCGTACCCAAATGGCCATTTTGGAATCTGGAATTTTCTCGCTTTGCTAATACTACATGTGAAGATTTGTTTCTTTGAAATTCTTGAAGAAATGTACCACCATGTGTTTGGTCTGTTATGGCTTTTCTTCTTGTTTTTACTCTTTATATATAGCTGCTTTGCATTTGGGCTGCACTCCTAGAAGAGCTTCAAGAAGTGATAGAAACATAAGGCCAGGATGTTACCTTAATCCCAACAAACTCCAAAGTTTGAAACGTTTGGCTCCCCACTTGATGAATCCCTTGGAGAATCTTGAACCTCTTGTCTCAAGTTCTTGTTCCGTTTATCCCCTGTACTAGAAGCCAATCTCATCTTGGACACCCGACTTCTATTCCCCTTCCTCGAAGGAGGATCTGGTGGAGAAGGATGAAAGCGGGTGCGATTTGACATTGCATTTAGGTGGTGCTTTTGCTGCTAGAGATGATGATGAGTCTTCACGACAAAGCGAGAAAAATGAACTCGCCTTATTTTCACCAGAATGGATCCAAGAGGGACAAAATTCAAATGCAAAACTAAACTTGAGAAAGAGGAAGGTTGTAGTTAGCCAACCATTAGAGCACATGAGCATATCCCTTTTTCTCTACTACTTAAGGTTGTAAATGGAGAAGATGGCTAAAAACTCTTGTTCAAGAAAACAAGAAGAATGATGTTTTAGGTCATTTTGAATAAATTTGAAGAAATGTTGGCATAATTTTTTTTAAAAATAAATAAAAACATGAACGGTTTGTGTTTATGAAATCTATTAGTTTAGAATGTGGGTTCACTGTACTTCTAAACCTGAGATTCAATTTATGTATATCTTGCTTCAGTTCTCATTTTGAGTATAATTATGTGATCAAATTTTGTGAGTATATTCATGTCAAAGATAATTGGACAATCATTACATAGATCTATGAGGCAATAAAATGTACACACCAATATTTGAGAGAAAAAATAACACAATAAATTATAAGGATATGTGAAAATCAATATGGAGAGAATGGTGTAAGAAGTGAAGCTAAAAGAAGTGAAGATATAATATCAATACAAAACTCTATGTAGAGAATATGATACAGAAAATGAAAGAAATTGATACTATAATGTGGAGACATAAAATGGTTGAAGTAATGTAAAGCGAGATCAATACAAGAAATATTGAGAAAGAAACTAATACGAGAAACATGAACGAAATAAAATGATAAAAAATGAAGAGAAAGGAGGTGATTCCAAAAATGTTAAGAGATAAGAGGAATGTAGTGAGAAAGGGGTTAATGCTATAAATGCAGAGATGAATTGATTAAAAAAATAAAAATAAAAATGTGAAAATTTAAAATAAATAAATTGATACATAAAACTACGGAAAAGTTGTATAAAATTCAAGACATAAAATATTATACGAAAAATATTGACAGAGAATGATACATTTAAATCTAAAAATAAAAAGTAATTTATAAATTACTGAGTAAAGAGTAAGCAGAGAATATAAAAAGAAAATCATAATATATAAGGTGTTATAAATAATACATCAAAATAGTGGTAGTATATATTTTTTCCTACGTATTAATTATTTTAATTGAAATTCATTACATTAATTTGTAAGAATATTTGAATGGTGTGAATTTTAGGATATCAAATTGTGCATATTGTATTTGTGAATGTGTACAATATGTGTTTTATTTTTTTACACGGTAAAAAATATTGCCTAGTTAATCATTTAGTAATATGTTGAAAGAGAGATATAATATATATTTAGTAAATTAAACACTGAAATTATAAATCTAAATAAATGTATTTTTTTAAAAGTTAAGTACTGTATTAGAATTATTTATAATTTCACATGCAAATGCACTTTATTATTATAAGTGCAATATTTAATATTAAAAAAATACAGTTATTAAGTCAGAATATAATGTGACATGTCTGCAAAGGACATGTGAAAAACCACATTTCCTTAGACTTTTCCATATCACAAAATAAAATGGCTGAAGAAACGTAATATATAGAGAAATTAAAATGAGAAATGTACATCACAAACACCGCGTGATGGCCGAGTGATGACTCGGCCAACTGGATGAACACTGCGTGATGTTCATCAACCCAAGCTTATTCTCAGTGTCGTGTGCATCTCCATTCTATGAATGATTGTTCTAATTCTTCAAGTGGAATCCCTATCTCTTATATGAACATGTGCGCTTATCTCCTCCCAGATGTTATTCTTCTTCTTCTTTGATCAGAATCAAGACCCCATACCAGTTTGTCTTGGATTTTCCTACCCATTGAATTCTTCAAAAACCATCTTGCTGGTAAGCCTTATTTGTCTCTTTTCTGTGGTAAATGGAATTTATTTTTCGCAGAGAAAACTTTGAAAACCATTTTGCTAATGTTGCTTTACTGCTTGTAATTGTTTCACACGCGTAACTTTCTGGAGTAATGGTTGTGTTTTGGGAGCAAGGGATGCTTTGTTTAAATTGTATACTACTGCATTTTGTAGGGTTAGATTACCATAATTGCATGTGTTTGAAGGCATATCTCTCATGTCCCTGTTTGGTAGGTCCTTATTGTTAGCAATATATGATTTTCTTCATAAAAGAAGTTGTATTGTACCTTCACTTTCATGTCAATTATTATTTGGTTTATCTGATGCCATGCAGCTATTAGTGGCACAAATGTAAATTCTCACCTTATCAAGATTTGCAGGAATTGAAGTAACATTTTTTTTATCTTTCACTTGATTTTGAAAGTTAACTATTACATATGTAAAAAACTTTCCTACAAAGCTTCATCATGCATCAGTTCTTGAGTGTTGATCTGTGAAGACTGAGTGTTGATCTTTGATTTATTGAAAATTTCCTGGTATGAGCTTGCCTGTTATAACTGAGTGCGGATCCATGAATTTTTCAATGATGTTTTTCAGTGATGTATTATACTTGGATGAGGTTTTCAGTGATGGCTTATAACTGATGTGTTTTTGTGTTTACCTTTATCCAGCGTGATGAGTCATGGTCTTATTAACCTTGATTATATGGATTGATGGTGCCTGCTTGGTGTGTAATGCTTTTCTTTCTTAAAGTGAACTTATTTGATGCAGCATGATGTCTAATTAGTGTCCAGATTCAC
>JAULKM010000007.1:2860171-2871926 GCA_032355605.1 Rubia tinctorum
TTTCACCGAACTGCGTAACCAAGTTGTGTGTCTTGCATTTATTTACTTTACATACTTGGTTAGGTTAACCTACATTGGAACATAGGTTTAAGGATTAAATCGGGTACAACGGTAAAATCAGTTTTTCAATATATATGAATTGAGATACTTTTAGATTTGAGTAGATATAATTTACTTAAGAAAATATTCATTTTACTCGTATTATATTAAAATTCCATAAATAAGTAATGTTCATTTTACTGATATAATCATTTTTTAAAGTTGAGTGAGTAGTAAATTTAACTGTTAATTGAAAACTATAAAATTTAATAATTAAAAGTATCAGCAGTATCACACCAGTATGCATAATGTTGTGAAAAAAGGTAACAAGAACATTTGATTAGTACGGAAGTAGTACTCATTAATAGTTGAGTTTTCGATTAATCACATTTTCGGTTAATGTTGTGACTGTTGTCCCATTAATAGTTGACTTTTATCATTTTTCTAATTTTTATTGTAGATCTTAGATGAGACTGATGTTCATTGTTGTTTTATTTCATTCAAATTTAGGAATGTTTGAGGTTTGATGTATTTATGTTAAAGTTTCAATTTTAGTGAAGATGATAGTGATGATGTTTTACATCGTCTTCATTAATTTTTCACGATTGAGTCAAGTTGATGATGTTGTAGGGTGATGGAAGTTGGACGAACTTTAAAGGATGGAAAAAGATCGAGCATAAAAGGGCATGTTAGTTTGACAGTAATATACTTTAAAAAGAGTTTGGTAGTGTTTGTTATATCGATTGAATATATTTGTTCATGTTTTATATTTGAAGTTGATAATTACATGAGTTAAATTTAGTTTTCAATTTCATAAATGTCAACCAGTTTCTAAAATAAATGGTGTTCAACTAATTTATTATTCCCTCAGTTCGGTTCTATTTGCACTCTTAATTTTTTGATACTATTGTCTATCAAAGCTTTATGACATATTTGAATAGATATATGACCAACAATATTATCGTATATTATATTATTCAATTCTTCGTAACAAATAGTTTCTAAATATCAATTTTTTATTTGCCGTTGTTATACGTAGTTAAACATATTAACGGTCAAACATGTTTTTTGAACAACGTGATAATGATTGTTGTGCAAATAAAAATGGGACAGAGGGAGTATTTAAAGATAAATGTAGTTTTTATCTTGATGCTTATTTATTTTAAGCTGAGGTTTTATATGATGAGAACGTCTCAGGAAAAGGTAGTTTTTCCATAAGGTTATGCACAGTTCACATTGATTTTTATCATAAATGTTGTAATTTTTTAAATAAAATTTAAATATTGTATTTAAAAAGTTATATTTAAATTTTGCACGGGGTGGGAGGCACTTAATTATGAACTTATTTTATTTCTTCATATTTTCCTCCATTTTTTTACTTTTTTATGTTCATTTTACTTTTAAAAGGGCTTGGAACTAAAATGATTTTTTAACAATTATCGGGTATGAATTATCTCTGTCAATGCTTATTTTTCTGACAGCCCGATAAAATTTGATTGAATTCAAATTTGATATTCAAAGGGACGGTCAGGAGAAATCCAAATCAAAGTTATTAAATCAACGGATTTTTGGCGATATTGTTCTTTCTAAGAATTTAAATCAGATTTGTATACTTTGGTCCATTAGATGTTTAGGCCAATTTTATTGTTCATTAGATTTATTTGGTCTTTTTAATCGTTTGGGCCGGGTTAGAGATAATTCTACGCATTCTAAGTGGTCTTTATACACGGACAGGAAAAAAACTGGCAATTAAAATGGCTGGTTTTAGTCTCTTAGTTTAAGTGGAATGGTCTTAACGGGTTAAATGGAAATGAACCGGACCTTTAGTTGGGGAGGTTCATTAATTTTGTTTTCATTGCCTTAAATGTTTTATCAGAGTTGTGGATGGAACATTTTGTGTGCGTCTATTTGATACTTCATTGCATTTGCTCCTGATGGTAGTCTCGGGTAGTATTAATGTGACTACACTAAGGCCTCGCAATGATAGCCACTTATCCTTGATTTGCCCTTCTGTGTTGTCACGTGGGCCTTTTGCTTAGGATTGTATTATCCCTTAGTGTCTTTGTGGATCTCTCTTTGTTAGCCATTTGAGACCTTAGATTAGAATTGTACTATCTACTTAGCGCTTCAAATGTAAGCCTTCGGGGATCGTTGAAAGCCATTTTTGGAAACAATTGTTCTTTAATATAAAAGGGCAGGGAACCTTATAAACCTGATTAATTTTTTAAAAATAGTTTTTAAAAAAGTTAAAACAAGTAATAATATGTATTTGAAAAGGTGAAAATATACAAATACATAATATAAAAAATATTTTTAGAATTTCTATATTTTATATGTAATTTAACAAATGCAGTGTATAATTTAAAAAATAAGTGTCATGTTCATAAACTTATGAACAAGTCGTCTGTTATGAAACCACTCTTATATGATTTATGTTGATGATAATTTTTCGCATAGTGATTAATTGTAAGAGGGGGGAATAGAGTGTTCATTTTGTTTCTAAGCTTTCTTTTTTCATAAAGGTACATACTAAGTATTTGGAGATCTTTTGAAATTAAAATTAAAATACAAAAACTTAGGTGAAACGGTACTACCTAATCTTATGGTGAAAAATGAAAGGTCTAATTGCACTTGTTTGAAAATATGAGATTTATAAATTTCAAAACTTAATTTACTCTCTCGTTTCATTATGAGTTATGGCAATATGATCACATATGAGTTTTTCAAATTTAATATTGCAAAAAAAAAAAATCAAACCTAAAAATAATTGAAAAGGAAAAGGAGTTATTTTATTTTAAAGTCTTTTCCCCCTTAGAGAAGTGCCTATAATTTTATGAACTTGTAACATTGACTAGAAAAATACTACAATATACTCCATTTCTATTCACCTTTTAATCTTTAGACTAAATATTAGGCGGAATAATCCCCCCAAAAAAACACTCATGTATATGAGTGAGGAATTATATTGGCTCCATTAATACAAAAAATCTGAAAGTATATTTGTTGGACCAAGCGAACTGTGAGACCTCTTACAAAATGTGAATAAAGAAAGTCAATGGATGTGTTTCCACCGATACTGCTCCACCCATGTGTCACAATAAAAGTGGCAAGAGAACCTTATACTTTGTAGATTCAAATTGAGAATGAAAAGAAAAAAAGCAAAGCAATAAACTGCATGTCCCTATTTTGAAACATTGTGACTTAACTTAAGTATGCAAGTAGCCAACAAACTTGAAACTTGTGTTGGATCCTTCATCTTGTTGTAGGTGTGACACAAGTTTGGACCGTGACTGAATCTAGAAATGTAACTAAGTTTGAAGTTGTGCCAAAAACATAGGTTTATATTTGTGAGTTTTGTTCAATTCTACATATTCTCATTGGAAATAAAAATAATTTGCTACCACCTTTTCCGAACATTCGTTCCGAACCCATAAAATACTATAAATATGCATCATATATATTAAATGTGTATTTTAATATTACTGTTTGTACATTATGATATTTATATAACAATTTCAGTTAAATTATAATAATGCACGATTATATATATATTATGTAGTTTAAAGTATATACAAAGAGTCCGTCTCTTGAAAGACGGTCTTTCCATAAGTTATGGAAAGATCAAGGTTTAAAATGCAAATTAGAATAAATCAAGATAAAATTTTCGAGTTGCATGAATCGGGTTATAAATTTTATAACTACTAGACGTTGCATAATAAATTTTTAATATTGCAACTAAAATCATTTACTTTTATTATTCTAATTAAACCTCGTACGTTTTTTCCCAAAACGTTGCCATATACAAAATATTTGTATTTTATTGGGTACCATAATTTTTCTGGTTTGGGTACTTAAAAAATTAATTTTATGATAAGGGTAATTCGGTCATTATAGTTTTGGGGACTTTGACGTGGGCCTACGAGCATTCGAACAAGCGCCAAAATTTTCCCAAATTAGGCGAAACACAAAATTTTCACCTTCATAAAGAGTTGCATAACTACATTTTCATTTCGTACCTTTTTAAACTTGAAATTCAAATTCGATCGCCGGTACGAAATCGTCAAACGAAAAGCAATCGGAGAAATTATCGCCGGGAAACTGAGCTTAAATTCGGGAGAAACCTTTCAGAACAATGGTAAGGAACTCAAGATCAATCAATTTCTTCCGTTTTACTATTTTTTGATCTCCGATCTGTTTGTTGTCATTTATCTGATTCTTTCCGCAATTGTTTGATCGATGAATGATGTCTACGCGTTGCTTAGTCTTCTGATTTCGTTCGGATAATCGTTCGGCTTGAATTTTACAACTATGTTATGAATTTGAAGTCTGATCACGCACCTTCAAATTATCTGTTGTATTTTCTAAATGTTTCCAGAAGGAAACTGAATTTTAGAGTCTGATTAAAGTTGATTCGATGTCGATATTCCATATTCGTGGTCAATTTTGTTGTATTTCATTTCACGCCATGAGTAGTGCGATAACCGCTTTTTGATTGAAAAAAAAGTGAGATCAGATCTGTATGTAGAGATCACAAGGCTTTCTTCGTACATATGATTGTATGAAGGCAGTTTTACTTCCTGCTTTGAGTTCCTAGCTAGTGAAGTCATGTTTATAACTTGAAATTGAATTGGAAATGACATGTTGGGTTAAGTTATCAATTGTCCGTTTGTCTGAAAGATTGAAAAAGCGATACATCTCAACTTTGTTACTGTTTGAGGTTGTAACGTGTGCATAGGTATATTGGTGAAAACAATTACTCTCGGATGTGCAATGCGTAGTTGTTCTTAGACTTTCGCCTATATGCCGTTTGAACTGCTCTTTGGCACTGCGATTGCTACAATGCTAACTGAACTTTTTTTGGGGATTTTGGTTACAGGACAAGCAAAATTCTGGAGATAAGCAAAGCGCTGCTGATATGACTGGTTTTGTAAGTTACACCTGCCATCCTTCTTGTGTTCGTAGAAATATATAAGATGTATTTCCTGTCTTCAAATGAACAGCATCGGAAACTTGACTGAGGCATTAATGGTTTCAAAATATTTCATGCTTATCGTCATCATGTGATCTTCCCTCAAAAAACATTGTAAACGACGTCTTGTTTCATTGTATTCACAGGTGGAGAGTCTTCTGGAGCAAATGGTGAGTACTTGAATCTCTGGTTATGTAGATTATGATTTATTAGTGTTTCTGTTTGGAGATATTCATTTGCAATATCTGATTTTCTGATTATATCTTGCAGAGAGCTAGGTTCAACACAATGTCTGACAACATTGTTTCTAAGAATATCCTTTGATTATGATCTCATTTATCCTCTACTTATCTCTGTTTATTATCTGTTCATCAAGGAACACACTTAACCTTTACTTCATGGAATCACGTTTTTCGTGATAATAAACACAAAACATACAATTTCTTCGTCTTCTTTAATTACTTGCAAAACATAGTCATTGAGTGTTCTCCTCAACTGCAACTTACTCGATGAAATGGGGAACCGAATCAGTGAGCTGGAGGGAAGCATCAATGACCTCAGAACGGAAATGGGGGCCGAAGGCTCTCCATCCCCTTTGGCTGACAAGCAGAAGCCTGAGGCCGCAAACCCTTAAGGTCCTAGTTCTACAGCAGTGGCAAAGATATTCATGTTATGAGCACTTTTTATGCAGTTTGTTTGGGTCATTTCTGTGTCACCTATTGATATGCTTCTTTTGTTCTTCATCTTATCCTCCATGCATTAGACATTTTAGTTTTGCCTCTTTGGGACAATGATCCTTGTCTTGGGAGTTTGGGTTTCTTTTCGATTCTAGAGTTGCATTTCAAACATTAAAAGACAGTACAGTGTGGTATTCGTTATTCGGCTGTGTTGTCCAAGCCTTTGCATCATTATTCCTACGTACTTTCTTCTTCTTTTTTTGAGAAATTATTCCTACGGAATACTTTGGTTTACCAATGTGGTTCCACAGTAGGAGTCATTGTTCCACAGTAGGAGTACATGATTTTGTTGGTTAATTTTTTTATTGTTAGCTTATAAATGTTTTATTTTTCAATCGTGGAACATAGAAAACAAAATTAAAATTAGATTCCCCTAGAGTATTTAGACCGTGATTTTGATTTTGTATCAAATTGATGCTTTTTTTTTCCTTCTCTTTTTGAAAATTTCGATGACCCGTTACTCCCTCCCCACCTCTCACGCAGCTTAAGCCTAGAACGCCTTTTACGCTGTTAAGATACGAACACCCAGTTTTGAAGATCTCGAGTAACCAATATATTATGATATCTAGATGCAAAATCCTTTTCTTCATTTACAAAATATAAAATACATGCTTTTATAAGTTTTTAATGGGACGGATTGTTTTGAAAATTCTTAGACAGCATATACAGTTTGTTTTAAAAAAACGTCAACATATGCACACGAACTACGTCTACAGAATTAGTATTCATAACCGGATAGGATAGTGAAACAAAATTACGTAAACGATGCATAATAATGATAGCTAATTCATATTGTTCATTTTAACGAAGAAGGGAGATTGAACTAATACATAACTGTACACTTCAACTCCGGCAACGAGTGATGGCGCTGCAACCTCGGGCGTAGGGGTTAGCTTCGGCTCCTGGCTGGCAGTTGTAGTAGGAGGCTCCCCGGCGGGAGCACGGCACGGTGTTTCGCTGCAGAGCGCCATAGCTTATGTACTTCTTCTCCTCCCCCAACAACCGCCGGTTGGTCTCCGAGTCCATCCACATCACCTCCAGCTCCCCGCCGGCAGTGGCCAGGCACTCCTCCACCGTGCCGGTACACCAAGGCACTGCCGCGGCGTTTGGTGCCGCCGCCACCGCTGCTACAGGCGGTTGTGCAAAGCAGGGTAGGAGGATGAGCAGAACTGGAACTATAATACGAGGGAGCATCCTTTCGGCCATTTTTCTTGGTTTGAGAAGGTATGTTTCTGCTCCTTCAACTCTTGGTTAGTAACTTCTTTTGCTTCATACATGGAAGTGAAGTCGAGTAGTAGCGAGTGCTTATATTTATATGTGGTTGGTTTTGGCTATGATTTCTATTTTATTATTTGCTGGTTGTTTTAACTTGAAGATTTGAGACGTGGCATTGATTTAGAGGTCAAGAGTTTGAATCACTAGTTGAGATTCGGAATCTGAATAAGTGCAACTTAGATGATGCAACAAATTTCGAAATTGCTTTTATAAATATTTTCATGAGTGAGATCAGCAATTTAGAGAAATTTAGGTAAAACAAATAATAGATAAACTATACTATGCCTGATACTTGAGAAAATACATAATATGTTGTCAATTGTTTAGATGGTTGTAGTAGAGAGAAATAAAATGAAATTGAAAGATGCGAAGCATCATGTGTCGAATGGTCTTTTGATGTTTGTGGACTTTTGACTGGTTTTCTATTGGAGGAATTGAGATTCGTATGGTAGAATACAATAATATGATTACATAGTCTAGGAAAGTGCAAAATTTGCCAGTCCATCTATTTCCAAATATTGAAAACTTTGAACCGGTAATTAGTTGTCCTGACCGAACTTACTGTCATTAAAATAATCCAAAACCTAAACAAAACAAAAACTTATCCAACAGTATAACTTGTGGTGAATGTAAGCTTCAAGCTCTTCTTCATTTCCGTGAAGCTGATGATGAAGTTTAAAGACTGATTATCTCCATTGTCTCCTAAGCTTATCCACCAGAGTAAGGTCCATAGTTTGTAGAAGGTGATAGTAATGCTTTGATCCATTCAACACCTACCTTAGAAAATGATGTTATCAGCTCAAATTCAATTACCATCCATAATATGGTTGTTGAGGCTTAGGGGTAGTATATGAATTGTGATAGGGGAGACTGTCAAAAGTAAAAAAAAATCTCAATGGGTAATTATGCAGATGGTTGAGAATTGATGGTGAATATCTCAACCAACCCCATTCACCTGCTTGGGTTTTTCTTTATATATGCCTTCTAGATAGCAATCGAATTTTTACTTGAAATTATACTCTTATCTGTCTTAATCAAAATTTTATAGTTTGGTTTTTGAGTAAACTAAACAATTTCGACTATTAAATTCTAGTACTATACAGTTAAAACAGAACTCGAGTTAAAAAAATAATTGAAATTGATTTCGAACCAACAAATACAAGGCCATGTAATTGGCTGGGGCAACTTCCAAGTTATTATCTCGTGGTTCCAAACTCACTTTAGAAAACTCCTGTTTGTCGGACAGAATTAGGATTCCCAATAAACTTCAGATCTGAAACCGATCTTAACCAAAACCTCTCAAAAAACATTATTCAATCTCCCATCTACATCCTCGAAACCCCTCGTAGTTAGAAAACAATTCATCAGTGACGTCATTCAGCGTCAGAGAAACTTCTCAGCCAGAAAGAACTGTATGCATTTGCTTTGTTAAACTTAGAAGTACAACTAAAAAGAGTCGTTTCTTTACAGATTATACAAACCAATCATGAGATTGCGGTCTTTTTCTCTTCTTAAACACAAGTATCAAGTTACTATGAAATGGTAGCTTGTTCAAGAAACAAAATTCACCAATCAATTACCAGCAAAGAGAAACTTACAGAAAGAACGAGTTCAATATCTTACAAGCGTTATCTTTCTAGTTTGCTTAACAGTGCTTCCATTTCTGGCAACTCCTTCACAATTTGTTCCCAGTCGGGCATCCCCTGATAAGAAAGAAGGAGACTGCTAAGACATTCAAACACGACTAGGCAAAAAGAACTATAGTCTGTTTCACAGTATGAAAAACAGAAGAAGATAAAGATATGAAATTGTTTAAATCATAACCCATGTCTACCTTCCCTGATCTCCGAACCCGGCCATCTAGACGAAGTATAATGTAAACATCTTCACCAGGAGTAACACCATCTGACTTCTGCTGATCTTTAATCCACCTAAACAAAATATAAAGAAAAAGCTAACTGGGATCAATAGAAACAAATAACAAGCTTCATTGGACTGTAAATATAGGAGGGCAAAGAAAACAGCAACTAGATTCTTTTTTATACTGATTAGCAGATGAAGCAACACAAAACACAGTTAGTTGAGCCGAGTAACCTTTCCCACTCTGTAGGCGATACCACCTCAGCCTTGAAACGAATCTCTGCCCTCAATTTTGATTTTGCCACAACGGATTGCGCTCGGTTGTCAAACTCTTCCTAACATATATTAACACAAAGCATAAGCAATCATAAGATGCAAATTGAAGGGTTCATTCATAAATTTTAGTGAGGAAAGCAAAATATTGAACCCTTATTTAGATATAAGCTAGCAAGATTACCCCAATAGAAGGTAGAGAAGGGGCTTCTTTCCGAGGAAGACCAAATCCTTTTTTCTCCACCTTTTTATCACCAATTTGACCCCAAATAACTGGAATAAGAAGAACCCCTCTTCGAAGGAGCTCAGTACGGAATCTTTCAGCCTTCTTGAGGGCTAAGGAAACTGTTTCCTTATTCCCAGCCAAAATAACCTACAACCAAGCCAAAGACCGATGGGAAACACTTTACCAGATTATTATGATGCGAGTGAATACGGAAAGAGTAAAGTCTCATGACTTACTGGCCTTGCATTGTCCCATAACTGTACGAGTTCAACAACTCTGTCAGTTGAAAGACGCAAAGGAAGCCTTGAGAGGGTTTCATTGCGCGATATTTGTGCAAGTTGTTCCTCCTCCTTTCTATTGTCCCAAATAAATAGAGCCACTAGAATAATAATACCTGTAGAATACCGATCCAAACCTTGGTCATTTGATGAAGTAACTTCTTAGCTCTAGGCACACTAGTGCAATGTCAGGGGAATCGGAGCGAAACCAAATCCTGCTTACCACCAAGATTTATTCCGACATTTGTTGCAGCGTCCAAGAGATCTGGAGCTCCATCACCACCACTAATTGCTCGTATTAGTCTAGGTAATGTAAAGAGTAATGATATCCCAGCCGCTGCACTAAATGCCACATAAAAGAATCTACGAACCCCCCGGAATGGTGCTTGAACCTCACTAATGAGTTTAAGGTCTCTACGATGTCTTCTCCACCTAGCCTAGCCTGCAAGATTTACAATAAAATCCTACTTTCAGTAGCATTTGATACTCTCAGAGAGGAAATTGAAAGGCCTGACTACCAGAAGGATGCAAACTTCTCAGTCACAGAAAGAACAAAACAAATACATTACATTTTCTTAAAGGTATACCTCTTCTTGCATTTCCTTAAATTCAGATGAAGCTCTGAAAGCAGCCAAGTCTGGATCATTCAAAATTGTGCCAAATTTCAGGTCATATTCTTTCAGAGCAGTACGCAGACAGTCAGCTGCTTTCTTTACTTCCCCTCTTCCTCAAACCATAAACATGAATATAGTTCACCCTAAATTAGCTCCATAGCTCCACATTTACGATAGCAAAGTAATTTCATCTCAACTAAAAATAGAAATAGAGCAGTTTCTGTTTGAACTTTGTACCTGTAGGCATGACAACAAGCTTTGTTGTAAAGAGCAGCTCGAGACTCATCCGTGTTAGGATTAAGAGTAAGTGCAGTTTCAAACTGCTCGAGGGCATCTTTAACCTGAAAATTACACCCCACAGTAACACAATCATAAAACCATGCCATGTCATTTATAGAACACGAGTAAATAAAAGAGAACAAGAAATGTTTACATTTATGGGTGCAACTAAAACCGTTGCAGATATGGCCTAAAGCTCTCACAATCAAGCTCTCGGTACATAGGAGGTCTTAGATAGTCTTTTAACAGATTTTGATATAATCCTATTCACACAACTTTCAAACTACATTATAAGGTTTTACAAACTTTCTAATTACATTGGAGATTTGACATAATCTTTATGCAGCATCAACATATAATCCCAAGACAAGAACTTCAATGATCACAGCACAACCGCTACAGAAACTACCTATGCATTATAAAGGTAGCTAAATTTGATGGAAATGCTTCACCAAAATATACAGAGGCATTGCCATTCATAACCCAAAAAAGAAAAACACACACAGAGAAATACCAAATGAAGGCAGAAATGCTGAATCAAGAGAAGAAAGAATATGTACCCGTCCCTTAGAGAAAAGGGATAGTCCCAAATTGACGCAGGACTCCGCCGTTGCGGGTTCAGTAGTCTCCGGCGGTGACGTGGCGCCGGAAGAGGAAGATGAAAGTAAGAAAGAAGAGCGATTTCTTTCTGAGTCTAACAGAGCCTTGCCCAAAATGGCGTCGTTTTGCTGGGGAGGAGAAGCCATGCTCGCGCAGGCGATGTGAGGAAGAAGGAAGAGCGGAGGTTGGCCACTGCCATAGCCATGGCTAGAAATTTTCTTTCCCAGAAATCAGGGAAAAATAAATCGAAAATGGAAATTTTAATAAGCAGGGATAAACGGTTTATCTTTATCCATCGTATTGATTGATCATCATTTCAAAAAGCCCAAGTAGTAGGTATCCCATAGTTTAAAATTGGGCTTCATAAAGAGGCCTTTGGTGAAAGTTTAGTTGAGGTCCGGTAAAAAGAAAGAAAAGATGCTGTTGAATATAGCTACAGTACGTATTTTACTTGTTTCTCCTCTCTTTTTTTAAATGTTACATACAAGCAACAGAATTTCATATTAACATCTTAATCTAGGATCTAACTAGGAAACACCACCATTGAATCTGTTGAAACTCAGTGGAGCATGAAACTCCATCCATTTGATAGCTAGGGACGCCCT
>JAULKM010000007.1:2930154-2964946 GCA_032355605.1 Rubia tinctorum
TATATTTGCACTAAAAATTAACTGAGGGTTATATCTGCACTTTCCTTATTATATAGGGGTATATTTGTATAATCCCCGTCTATTTTTATAGGAATATAATAGTATTTTTGGTAAAACCAAATTTGTGTATGAATAGATTTCTATAGTTTTGCTAATTCTCTAAGCTATCTCTTGTATAAATACATGTTCATATGATGAATGAATACAAACCAGTTTTACACAATCCCTATATAGTTTTACACATTTTTATCGTAGTATTTTTGGTGCCTCGTAGTATGTTATGGTTACCTGGCTAGAGATTTCTTATGTTGTTAATCGGGTTTGTCAATTTATGCACAGTCCTACAGAAACTCATTGGTCTGCTGTGAAGCACATTTATAGATATATGAAGGGTTCTATGTCTTTCGGTCTTCATCTTCGGCCTTGATCATATCATTGCCTTGTTGATTTTTTTAATACTGGGTGAGCCTTTGATGGAGATGATTGTCGCTCTCAGGATGGTTTTACTATTTATTATGGTGGTGATCTTATTGGTTAGTTTTCTCGTAATGTTGCTAAATGTAGCTTATACCATGTCATTATGTTCGCAGCCACTGAGCTCATTTGGTTTCAGTTGTTACTTAAGTTTCAGACTCCTCTCTTACCACCACCTATTCTGCTTTGTAACAATCTCAGTGCTACATATATGTCGGCTGATCCGGTATTTCATCAGCAATCTAAGCATATCAATATTGATTATCATTTTGTTCGAGACTGGTTGAAGATGGTTCTTTGGTGCTTCGTCGTGTTCACTACCTTGATCAGATTGTTGATATTTTTACGAAAGTTGTTGGTACTGCTCACTTTGCTACGCTTCGGTCCAAGCTTCATGTCGCTTCACCTCCATAAGCTTGTGGGGGGTATTGGAATATAATAGTATTTTTGGTAAAACCAAATTTGTATATGATTATATTTCCATAGTTTTACTTATTCTCTAAGCAACCTCTTGTATCAATAATTGTTCATGTGATGAATGAATACAAGTCATTTTTTACACATTTCCTATACAGTGTTACTCTCTCTGTTTATATGTTAGTGGCACACTTACCTTATTGGGATGTTTCTTTTTAAATGTCACACTTTCTATTTTTGGCAAGATTCCTTCAATTTCATCCACACGTTCTACTTGTAACTTTCTACATACAATTTCATCCACTCATTTTCTTTACAAAGATCCAAGCACCTGAACATATAGTGACACTTATAGAGAAACAGAGGGAGTACAATTTTCAACTCCATTCAAATCTTTCAATTAAGAAAGTTTTTTAATCTATTTTGAATATGAAACTTATAGTAAATGTTATTCATATTTGGTTGTATGAATTATTATAATTATTGTGATTATGAAAAGCATACATACTATTATAGATGTTTAATTCTACATATTATATTATTGATTATTAAATACAATGAAATTTAAAATCTTAAATTTAAAATTATTTAATTAAGTTTCAATTGGGTGTTAAAATTTTAATTATGAATTTTACTAGGATTGAATATGGTCAAAACTACAATGTAAATAATGAGAAAAGGATAATTATCACTTTTAGATAAAGGCAAAGTTTTGGGATAAACCATTTTCCATAGGCATGTGGAAAGACGTGGTCGAATTAAAATTATAGAAAGGTAAAAGGTTTTAGTTGCAATATTAAAATTTTATTATGTAACATGCAGTAGTTATAAGTATATGACCAGATTAATGCAACACGAAAATTTTATCTTTATTTCTTCTAATTTGCGGTTTAAACCTTGGTTTTTTACATAGCTTACAGAAAGACCGTCTTTGAAGAGATAGACTCTTAGATAAATTCTATCTAAGTTATTAATTAGTGTTGTAAATTATGGAAGTATACATCTTGTGCGCAGTAGTACCAGTACTATATTCGTTTACATTCATACTGCCAACACTGATGTGCATAGAGCATCTCCAGTGCTACGAGGATCTCTAGTATATATTGTAGCACCATGTCGAATTATTATACGGTTGTGGATGATGTATTTGAAGTTATTTGGTTTTAAAAACTCTGTTCTTCAACCCTAAATTTATAGTCTCGTGTTTCTTATTTCCTACCAACATTTAATTAATAATTTTATATATTTCACATAAATGTCATATTATTAATAATTGTATATATTATATTTTTGAAATGTTTGCAATATCATTTCACTTCAAACTCGATAACGTCAAGGTTCGAATTCTATAATGACATCATAAAATTTACATCATTTATTAAATTTTTAAATAAATCATTTAATTCACATGCACTATTATTTCTATCATAATTTATTATTAATTATTATTATGTAATATAATCTAACCGTTATTTTCTTTAATTATTTTTTTCAGTTAAGTTTTATTCAGTTTGATTCAGTTTGGTTCAATTTGCTTCAGTTCTTTTCTGTTAGAGTAAGTCTCCTTCAGTTCAGTGTGATTCATTTCATTTCAACTTTATTCAGTTGGGTTCATTTTGATGGAGTTCGGTTAAATTTAGTTCAATTTAATTCAGTTTGATTCAGTCAATTTGATTCATTTCATTTCAATTTGACTCAGTTAAGTTCAATTAGATTCGGTTCATTTCATTTTGATTTAGTTTAGTTCGTTTTGGTTTAGTTTAGTTCATCGACAATTAATTCAGTTTAGTTCATCAACGATTAATTCAGTTTAGTTCAGTTCCAATCAGTTTAGCTTCGCTACAATCAGCTCAACTCAACTCCAATCAGCTAAACGCAACTCAACTCAACTCTTCTCAACTCAACTCAGCTCCAATCAACTCAACTCAACTCTTCTCAACTCTTCTCAGTTGTTCTCAACTCAATCAACTCAGCTCAGCTCAACTCTGTTTAGGGCCTAAATGTCCAGTAAAAAAATATACTCCTATTACATCTATTACTTCCTTCGATTCAAGAAAATGACATTTTAGGTGCCTACTTTTAGGTGAAAATACATTTTTTGTTCCTCTTTTTGCACTGTGTTTAATAGAATAATAGATGAATTAGAATCATGTTAAGAAAGGAAAACTCTTTTTTTAGTAGGTTTTGTATATATCCTTTTCTATATCTGATTCTATCTTGTATACCTTTTGTATTCAATATATATATATATATATGAATACACAAAGACACAATTATTTGTGAATTTTATATTTTATCATGGTATCAGTTAGGTCTCTCTAAATATTCTCTGGCTTTTACCAAAAAATCCAGCTTTTTTCTCTTCGTGTTTTCCGATCGTCGGTCGTCCCCACCCGCCTCTACCACTGATTTCCGCCGCCGCAAATCCTGCACGTCGGAATCGGCCGATCAAATTTTTCGCTAGCTGCACGCCCCTCCATGAGCCATCTCGCCAGATCCCACGCGCCGTTGATGTGACCTGCACACGTCGTCGCTTGTGATCCCGTGTTGCACCTGATGCTCTGTCACTGCGCAACGGTTAAATCAGTCTCCACTGCCATTCATAAGCTTGTTGTGTGTTTGGTGTGATTTGATTTTTCTATTGTGCTTGGATCTGTTTCCGATGACGACCATTACGTTTCCTTCATTGATCAATTACATCACCATCAAACTTGATGGTTCCAACTACTCTCACTGGCGTACTCAGGTTACGTCAGTTTTGCGAGCTTGTCCTCCAAGGAATCCGATGACAAGGCTTCTGAAGATGCCGATGCTCGTGAGGCTTGGATTCGGACAGATCAGCTAGTTTAAACCGCTCTTTTTTATCCCTGACTCCTTCTGCTATGTTAGCAGTTGATGGTATGGTCACTGCTGCTCAGGTATGAGATGCTTTAGCCACTAAATATCATAATAATTCTCATGCTCGTCACCTTTATCTTTGTGATCCTTTATATGGATTTCGTCAAGAACATCAATCTGTCCAAGAATATTATGCTCTTTTTAAAGATATTCTTGATGAATTGCGTGTTCTTGGTCATCCTCAAAATGATTATGATATTGTTGTTGTGTTTTGTCATGGTTTGAATGATCAAATTTCCCAGTTTTCTTCTGCTCAAATGATGAAAGATCATTTACCTCCTTTCTACACCATTGTGGCTGATGTTGAGTCATTAGAGTTTTTGCTCAAAGCTTGCTCGTCTATAGCTGAACCGGTACCCTCTACTTTTGCTGCTTCTCAGCAGGGATCCAGACAGGCTAACCGCGGTAGGGGAGGCAGCGGTTTTGGACGAGGGAGCGACAGCCGTGGGCGTGGCAGTGGCCGCGGCCACAACCCGTCGCCGGCCGGCGATGGCGTCCCTCCTCAAGGCGGGCAACCCTTATATGTCTTCCAGTGGTGTCATCGCCCCAGTCATTTTTCTGAAATTTGCTATCAGTTATCCATGTTGCTCGCGATGATGTTGAAAAATCCACAGACACAGCTCAGCCACACTATCAGCAATTGAATGCCATCTCTGATTGGTATATGGATTCTGGTGCTACCAATCATATGACTGGCTCTGCTTCCAATCTGGATAGCGTTTCTCCTTATAACGGTAATCGTCGTGTTTATTTTGGCAATGGTTCTTATTTTAATATTTCCCATGTTGGCAATTTCCAGATTTCTGATTCCCTCACTTTATCTGATGTCTTGGTTGTTCCAAATATCACCAAAAATTTATTGTCTATTGCCAAGTTAACAAGGGATCTGAATTTTGCTGTTTGTTTTGATGACACTTCTTTCACTATTCAGAACAAGGTTACCAAGGAGTTCGTGGGCCGAGAACACGGTGAGGGAGGTCTCTACGTTTTAGATTATGGAGGTGCTGCATTAGTTTCTTTTGTTAATTCTAATAAAGTCAAGGCTTCATTTGAGCTATGACATAGTCAGTTAGAACATGTTCCTTTTTATGTTACTTCATCTTTAAATAAAACTGGTAGTTTTCCATTTACTAGTTTGCTGCCTAAGCCTCATTTATGTACTTCTTGTGAGATGGCTAAAGGAAAGCGTCTTTATTTTAATGATAATTTAAAACTCACACAACGTATACTTGATTTAGTTTATTGTGACCTATGGGGACTCTCACATGTTGTCTCTCGTGCCGGGTACCTTTATTATGTCATTTTTATTGATGATCACTCTCGGTTTACTTGGTTATATCCTGTACGAAGTAAGTCTGATTTTATGGAGGTTTATATGTAATTTGAAACTTTTTTTGAGAATTTGTTTTCTACCAGCATTAAAAAAATTCAGAGTGATGGTGGAACCGAGTTTGTAAATCATCGCATGCGAACTCATTTTGCGTCTAGGGGTATTCATCGTCAGCTTTCATGCCATTATACTCCAGAGCAAAATGGTCGTGCAGAGAGGAAGCATCGTTGTATTATTGAGACTGGTTTGTCAATGCTATATCACTCTGGTCTTCATCATTAATTTTGGTATTATGCCTTTTCCACAACTGTCTATATCATTAATAGACTGCCCACTCCAATTTTATCTGGCCAATCTCCCTTCTCCGTTATTTTTGGTCCTCCGCTTGACTACTCCAATTTTAATCCTTTTGGTTGCCATGTTTTCCCCTACTTTAGGACTTATTATGAACATAAGCTGGTTCCCCGAAGTATGTCGTGTATATTTTTGGGATACAGTTCACAGTACAAGAGTTATCGATGTCTTGATCCTCTCACAAAGCGAGAATAAATCACTCGCCATGCTCCGTTTGATGAGTTATATTTTCCGGGTTCTCGTAGTGGTACTGTTATAGATTCATTATCATTGGATGTTTCAGCTTTTTTGGAGCTATCATCAGTTCCATCAGAGGTATTTGAGCCATCTTCCTCTTTGGAATCACCTATTCTTTTGGAGAATTTAGATTTTCATATTTCACCGGAAGCTTCAGGTTCTTTAGAAAATTGTGTCCTTCTGCCACAGGGTGACCAACATCGTGATCGATAGCAGCCATCACCACCAGCAGAACCGATGGAACCGCCAACCACTGATCCGGCCACCCTGGCCGCTCATGTTTCTCACACGCCGATGTCACCACCAGCGCGTTGTCACACGCGCCGACGATCGCGTCTCCGATGGCACCGTCGGAAGCTTCGCCGAGTCCGGCCTCCACTATCCAGTTGCCATCGTTGCTGAATTTGGGTTACGAGACGCCAATCACTTTGGGTTTCGTACCAACTCCCGCTTTGGTTCCCTCTTCCCGACATCCGATGGCCACTCGTTCTCGTACTGGTTCTTTACGGTACAAGAATTATTCTGATTATGATATTTTTGGTTTTTTGAGTGTTTTATTTGCAAAGATTGAGCCTCGTAGTCATCATTTTGCTGTCAAGGATCCGGACTGGGTTGCTTCTATGGACTCTGAAATGGCCGATCTTCGCACTCAACAGACTTGGGAGTTGGTTCCACGTCCTCCCAATGTTAATGTTGTTGACTCTAAATGGGTGTATAGTTTAAAGTACAAATCGGATGTCTCACTTGATCGACATAAAGCCAGGTTAGTTGCTTTCACAATTACCTAGTTTCGATTATTATCATACTTTTAGTCCGGTGGTGAAGGCATCCACTGTTCGTACTATTTATCCAATCTATTACCAGAAATTGGCCTTTGAGACAGCTTGATGTTAAAAATACTTTTTTAAATGGTGTTCTTAATTCCCCAATTTAGAAAGATCCTATACATCCTGATCATGTTTGTCGTCTATGCAAGGCCATGTATGGATTGAAACAACACCTCATGCTTGGTTTCAACGTTTTGATACCTTTTTGTTTGGTCTGGTCTTTATGTGTAGTTCTGCAGATACCTTCTTATTTGTGTTCTCACAGGGTGCCTTTTTTTACTCTATTTGTTGGTTTATGTTGATGGCATTATTCTCACCGGGAATGATGGTCATCTCATTCGCAAGTGTATTCATCGGGTTAATCAGTAATTCAAGATTACCGATCTTGGCACTTCACAGTATTTCCTGGGATTGGAGGTTGTTTGTAATTTCGATGGCTTATTCCTTGGACAAGCAATATATGACAAGGACATTTTATTTCGTGTCGGAATGAAGAATTCGGTACCAGTTGCTATTCAATTTGTAGCTTTTTTGCAGCTTTCCAGTTCTTTAGGTAAGTCATTCGAAAATCCCACACTTTATCTTTCTTTGGTTGGTGCACTACAGTATTTGTCCATTAAGCGCCCTGATATTTCTTATGTTGTAAACACGGCCAGTCAGTACATGCAGGATCCTACTAATGACCATTACTAAGTTGTTACTCAAATTATGCGCTATGTTTGTGGCACTATGCATTATGGTCTTCAGTTTCACAAGAATTCTTCCGCTTTTCCAGTATTGGCTTATTCTGATGCTGATTGGGGTCGTTGTATTGAGACTCGTAGGTCTACTTACAATTATGCCATTTTTCTTGGTTGTAATCTGGTTTAATGGAGTGCGAAGAAACAACTCACGATCTCTCGTTCAAGTTCAGAATCAGAATACAGGGTTATGACCAATACTGCTGCGGAACTAGATTGGTTGATGAATTTACTTCGGGATTTGCGCGTCTCTTCACACCCGCCGCCTATTTTGCTGCCTGATAATAATAGTGCTATATTTCTTGCTCATAATCCGGGTTTGCATAAGAGAGTCAAGCACATTGATATTAATTATCATTTTGTGCGAGATGGTGTCTTTTGGCAAACTCAATGTTGCTCATGTTTTTACGGATCAACAGTTTGCTGACATCTTTACAAATGGTTTACCTCGTCCTCAGTTTGAGTTCTTACGGTCCAAATTTTGCGTTGCAACAAGTCTCACGTTTCGCTTGAGGGGAGTAATAGAATAATAGATGAATTAGAATCAGGTTAAAAAAGAAAAATTCTTTCTGATTAGAATTTTTATATATCTTTTTCCATATCTGATTCCATCTTGTATATATTTTGTACTCACTATATATGAATATACACAATCACAACTATTTGTGATTTTACACTCCATCACATATGCTTCTTCGCACGGTGGCACTCCAACAGACCATTCTCATCGGTCGTTTTCGCCCACCATGTCGTTTTTCAGCGGACTTCTACGCACACTGTGACGGCTGTCGCAGTAGAAACCATCCAAAGAAGAGAAGCCAAATTTGAAATGAAATATGGACTCAATCGAAACTCCTCACAATGATAAATATTAACTGAAATGTTGGTTGTCAAAACTAAGTAGGAGAAATCTAATTCGATCAATCATTTGCCAGAATGTTACGCCCGCCTTGGCCATTTTTGTTGAAAATCAAGCGACTCAATCGAAAAATTTCCGACAACGTAAATTTTGTTCGCAAAGTTACACTAACCATAATGATCGTGGACAACAAAATAAAATGTGTTCAGACCTAATTCTTTTAATAAAAATAGAAATATTATACAAAATAGTATAAAAACAAATCGTGTTTAAATAATGAGTTAGTCTCTTAAAAGACGATATTTCCATAAATTATGGAAAGTCCAGGGATTCAAGTGTAATTTTACCATAAAAAGATGAAAATTTTGCAGGTCAAATCCGAGTTATACGCTATTTGGGTAAACTAACATATTTAGTGTAAAAATATAATTTATATGTTATACTCTAAGTATGTCATGTTTCGAATTAAAACTCAAAGGTTTCACTTGCATTTACTACAGAGTATAATCACCCAACTTCATATTATTCTAATCAATGTCCGCCCTAGGATTTTATAGGCCAGAAGCAAACTAAAAAAATGCCTCACATACTCCTTTTGTCCCAACAAAAATAGCGCATTTACTTTTTTGCGATTTTCAAAAAGTATATTTGACCGTTAATATTTAGAAAATAGATTTTAATATAAATTTAACAATATGTCACATGATATTTTTATTATATCTATTAATCTATATTTAGGTCAAAGTTTACAATGTTTGAATTGAAAAAAGTAAATGTGTTATTTTAGATGGGACGGAGGGGTATAACATTTGGGACACGTAATATTTATATATAGGGGCCTAATATGAAGATGAAAAGAAAATGAAGAAAATGACTAAGGAAGTTAATTGAAACAACATTTTTTTTTTGTATTTTTTTCCTATATAGTAAAAGAATTTAAAAAAATGAGGCCCTTTAAAATGAATAAATTGGGGGAGCAAAACATTCACGAGGCTAGTTCCACGAATGTCGGTACTCTAAAAAATGGCATTTTAGGACATCTTTTTCTTTCCACGAAGCTAGTTTCTTTTGCTTTTCTTTTGGGCTGTCTTTAAATCACAACCAAGAATGCTAAACAGCTCAGCCATTTCCATTTGACAATGGTTGATAGACACGGGACGAGTTTAAAGCTTATTACTTTCTCGGTAAGCGGTAAAAAAGAGCAACAACAACTACTCCCTTGTTCCAGCCATACATGCAGAAAGAGAAACTTGTTTTTATTTTTGGGATGCAAAATTACTAAAAGGCCCTTCTTCTTCTTCTTCCTCTGTCCACCACTCCTCCTTCTTTGTCCGCCTCTCCCTCTCTCTTCTTCGTTCTAATCTCCCCTAATCTCGAAGAAAACCCAGATGAAAATCACAGAATCAAAGAAATCTACAGGCAATTGGACCCAACATTCAACACCACCGCCCGACCCACCTTGTTCCAAATCTGCAAGAAATCGGAGTAGTCGGAGAAGGAGACATGATCGTTGGAGGCAAAAATAGAGTCGGAGACACGATGGAGGTGGAGATGCGGCAAAGACGAAAACACAGCGGAGGCTCAGTGGAGACGCGACGAAGAGACAGATGGTTAGGCTGAGAAGCAATGGAGAGGGTGAGGCTAAGGCGCGATGGAGATCGATGGGGGGAGAGGCTGAAACACAATGGCGATAGATGGGGGAGAGGCTGAGACGCGGCGGAGATAGATGGGGGAGAGGCTGACACTTCTGCGATAGAAGGGGGAGAGGTTGAGAGGCTTAAGAGAAAAAGACGGGGCATGAGATATTCGGAGAGGGGATGGGTGAGGGATTAAGTATAGGTTTTGTGTGTAATTTTTATTTATTTCAAGCGTAATTTGGTCTTATTAGGTATAGAATATGGAAAGTGTGCAAATTGGGTGGGACAACTAAAATGGAAAGTGTGCAGATATAGATAGGACAGAGAGAGCAGTGGTGATCTTTTAATTTTAAGATATCGCTCTAGAGACTGAAAATGCCCACAGTGGTGGTTTCTTAAAAAGAGACCACCCAAAAGGCTCTTGCTTGGAGCCCGATCCAGAGCCAGCTTTGTCAGGCACAAGGGGCCACACATGTGCGGCCTCCTTTTTTTGTCCCCTGACGAGACACGTGGCGCCATGCCACTGAGCCACGGTCCTGCTCAACCTTGGCCTTTAAAAAAATTCGGATTAGGACACGTGTCGCCCATTGGTTGGGCCACATGTCCCAACATTTGCTTTTTTTGTAAAATCTGAATTTTAAAATTTGTAAAATTAATTTTAAAATATGTAAGATCTGTAAAAAAAATATATGTAATTTTCTTCTAAAATCCGGGGAAAAACAAAAAATATAATAATTTTTGAAAAAATTGAAATGAAATTAATTTTTTACAACGAAGGACAATATATAAAAGAACCAAAAAAATGAATTATTTAATAATTTTTTAAAAATCAAAAATCAAAATTCAATTTTAAATTTTATAATGTATTATTAAATTTCACATTCAACTTATTTTGGGTGGACAAAATTATTTAGATTAAATGTTAATGATAAATTTAATGAGTAGAATAGAGAAAATCAAGTGGGGTCAATGAATAGTACAGAGTGGTTTCTTACCATTGTGGATGGAAAAAAGAGTGGTCTTTTAAGTGATCTCTTAGGGTCTGATGAAATAAAAAGATTGAGAAAAATAATATTTTTAATTGGTAATACACTATTAACGGTCTCTTCCACTACACTTGGCCTAATAGTGCCAATTATTGCAAGAGAGTGATAATTCTCTCTTCTTCTTTGTTTCAACCTTGTCAACACAAAATTATGCTATTGGGCACAAAAGGTTTTAATAACACGAGTCTTTCTTGACAAATCATTTAAAAATCCGTAGTATCCCTCGCTCTCTTTAGTTTGATATTGGGCACATAAGGTTTTGTTATAACATGAGTCTTTCTTGACAAATCATTTAAAAATCAGTAGTAATCCCTCGCTCTCTTTAGTTTGATATGATAGTTTTAAGTCACTCCCTCCGTCCCACACTAACCTTCACAAAATCTTTTTTACAGTGTTAAAAAAATATCTTTAACCGTTAATATGTACGTACAATAATGACAAATAAAAGTTGATATTTAAAAGAATGAAGTGCTCATATAACTCTCAGTTCTTTGTTATGTGCAAATATGACCGAGTTTTTTGAAAGTGCAGTTGTACCCAAAGTCATCGAAGTGAGCGGTTGTACCCAAATAAATTAGGAGGAAAAAGTGGGTACTTGGATATAAATTTACATATCTTGGCCGACAATGGGTATATCTGCACTTTTGAAAATTAATCATGGGTATATTAGCACTTTTGAAAAACTGAGAGTTATATTTGCACTTTCCAAAGAACAGGGGGTCATCTAAGAATTTTACTCTATTTAAAAACTACTTACTACGATGAATCCAACAATATCGCATACGATGATATTATTGTTTATATATCTATTCAAATATGTGGTCAAAATTTGATGGTGTTGACTGTCAAATAGTAAGTGTGTAGTTTAGTATGGGACAAAAGGAGTATATTTTTTAGGCAAATTATATTTTGTAAAAATATAATTTTATAAAATTATATTTTGTAAAAAATGAGGCAAATTATATTTTGTAACCGTGGAGAGTAAAAAGAATAATAGGTGAATGATAATGATTCATTTTCTCATAAATGATGTCTCAAAGTCTTGAATAATAGACTAAGATAGAGAGTATGTCAAATTTAAGATGAAGTGTTATTTTTCATTTAACGTGAAGAGCCATATTTTTAGTAAGTTTGGTATAGAAGCATGTATCTCTTATCTCCCAGAAAATTAGAAAAGATATCATCTTATTTCAATTGTGTCAACGGTGGATTGTCGAGGATATTTTTGGTATTTTCTTGTGTGGTATGTTTTAATCTTCCTCATTTTTCTGCTCATGTGACCCTATAGTGGTTGTGCGAAACGACACCGTTTTGCATGATCCCTTTTCACTTTCCCATTCTCTCTCAGCTTTTGCGTTACTTTCTCTCTACCTTGCCCATGTGAGGTATCCTCAAAATCCAAATTGAATCCTTGAAATTCATCCAAACTCAACATGTTCAGATTTCCTTATTTTTGATTGTCCACTACCAAAATTCCCTCAAATTTGAATTGGATCTGAAGTTGTAAATTCTGAAATCACAACTCATGCGCTAAGTTTAATTAAATTGAAGATTCGATGGTGTAGTGTGGTGGTGTGGTGTCGATGGTGGTGAGAGTGACACATTTGTGATGGTGTCATAGTCTCTACGATGATGATATGACGATATTGGTGGCAGGGCCAGCTGAGAGGCGGTCTAGTCAACTCTCCAGCACAAGGCCCCACATATATATTTTTTGTTATTTTTAGTATGTAAAAAAATTTAAAATAAATTTTACCGGAGATTTTATCATACATATACTTGTGTAAGTGGTTTGTGGTTTGTGGTTTGTGGGATAGTAGTAAAGTATTTGTATATAATAATTTACATGTGTATATTTCACATCGTATCCCTAGTAATATAAAAATTACCGTGATAGTTAATCCTTAAAATTATGGATAGTGAATTAGTAATTATCTTTTCATTTTCAAACATGTAAATTACTTGTTAGTTAATAAAATCCTAGTAAACATTGTATACCAGTGTACTCGTTTCTCCTAATTTAAGACCCCAAAATAAAAAAAAATTTACCGTTATTTTGTAAAATATAATTCAGATATACTGTCTTTGTATTTCAAAATTATATCGTACCTAGAGAATACATAAAAAATTATGTAACAAACAAAGCAAGTTGTTGCATACATAAATACTTCCTTATCGCTTGCATACGTGGCTAGGTTCATATTGTTAGTGCCACATTTCTAGCAGATTAGTTATTTACTTCATGTCATATATACGACTGTAATCCATTGATCAGAAAATGAAATGGAAGTCTCAGCATCTCTAATCTTCTTTATGGTATCAGAGCGCTAGTTCTCTTCCTTTTTTCACCATGAATCAACAATTTGGGTGGGCAAAAAATCTAAAAGCGAAAATCGAATCGAATAACCTGAATTAAATTTGAAATGCGATTTTTGAATAATTGAATTGAGTAAATCGATTCTTGAATATGGTTTTTGGTTTGGTTTTGCATATTGAAACTCAATCCAAAAAACTGACCTCAATACCGAATTGCAACTAAAAATAAACTAATTATATATATGTATATTAATAATATAATTTTAAAATTCTAAAATTGTCATGGCTGAAAATTTGTCTTGTAGTTGTTGGATTTTTATATTAAACACTTGACTTTGATGTTATAGAAATTAAATTACATATTTTTAATAGAATTTTAAATTAGTTCATATATTTTTAGTAATATTTTCTAAAATTTCCCATGAATTCGATTTATTTGGTTTGAAACCGAATTCAAACCAAAACCAAATTTCGAATTCGGTTAAAAAAATTGGTTTTTTGGGTTATTCGGATCGGTTTCGATTTTGAGTTTTTTAGAGGCAAAACTGAATAGCCCGAACCGAATAAAATGAAAATTGATTAACCAACCTGACTCCCACCCCTATCAACAGTTACTCAATGCTGCTAACTTAGCAAATTCAAACATGAATTTCCAAATTCCATCAATAAGCCTCAGGCTTAATCGAGATAACTACTCCCTCTAGAGAACTGCCATCATTTCGGTACTTAAAACTTTCAACCTTGAGTCTTTTATCCTCAATCCAAAATTTTCAGAATTTTAACCTGTTGTTGCTGATGGTGCTACCGGAATTCCCATTCCAAATCCTGATTTTACAAACTAGGAAAAGCTAGATCGCTTTGTTTAATTATGGCTTAAGTTCATCCTCTCTAAGAGGGATCTCACCGTTATTGCTCAATCAAAGTCCTCCCAATTCGCCTACATTGCCCTCGAACGCTCCTTTTGAGCTCAAACTCGTTCTAGTCAAATGGTCCTGAAGACCCAACTTCAAGCTCTCTCTAAAGGCTCTCTGTCCATGATGCAATACATGGAGAGAAAATATCCATTGTTGACTCCCTCGTCAAGAATCTCCACCCTATTTTGGATGAAGATCTCATCGGCTATATCTTAATTGGCACTGACTCCTCTTATGGATCTTTTGATGATTCTTTCACGATTCACTCCGATGATATATGGTCGTTGATGATTTGGTTGGTCTTCTTCTCAGAAAGGAAGCACCCTTAGAGAAGAGATCTGCTCGCCAATCTACGAAAATAATGCACACTGCTGCTCCAACACCATTTTAGGGTCCTTTGGCCAGCATTGTCTATCATTCTCAATACTGTACCACTTACTTCACCATTAATGGCTCATCCTCCATGAATCCATGTTCGTTTGATTGGCGACGCCACCGAACCCAATGCCAAATTTGTAGCCATCATGGCCACGAAGCCGTTGATTGCGGACAACACTCTAGTAAAATGATTTCCCGTTGCAACAATCCAACCCAAGAATGAACAACCTTGGAAAATAAGCTCATCTTACAAGGTTCAGCAACCCCTCCATAATGATGGTACCATCTTGGTACCTCGACGTCGGGGCCACCAATCATTTGTCTCCTGACATTGGCAAACTACAAATCTCTGACTCTTATTCCTATGATGATAAGCTACAAGTTGGTAACGTTAATCAGTTGTCTATTTTCCACATTGGATCATGTTATTTGCCTAATTTATGCTTTCCAAATGTTTTGATTGTTCCTAAACTGACCAAAAATCTACTAAGTACGTCCTAGTTAACTAAGGAAAGTAACATTTTTTATGGAATTTTGTCTTGACCATTATTTTGTTAATAATTTTCAAGGCAAACCACTCCTTCAAGGCCACGTTGATCATAACCTGTATTGATTGTCTTCCATCACGAATAACAAGACCACCACAATGGCACTCACTTAGGTACGTACATCCTTCACCGGATGGCACAACCGGCTAGCTCATCTTCATGAGCATCTATTGAGGTGCCTCATCTCCAACTTCAGATTCCTATTTCCTTGAATAAATCTCCAAGGATTAGTGAACCTTGTAAACTCGGAAAGAGTCACCAATTTTTCTCTGTCTATTACTCCTGTTTCTTTAGCTGGCCATTTGATTTAGTGTATTCGGATGTTTGGGGACCCTCCTATGTGCTTTCGTTGAATAGGAACCGGCATTTTGTTATCTTAATTGATGATTACTCAAAAATTGTGTGGATATATTTTTTGCCACATAAGTCGCCTGTCTTTTTTACATTCCAACGATTGCGTACTATTGTTAAAAAGCAATTTGAATGTAAGATTAAAAGCCTACAAAGCGATTGGGGAAGAGAATTTCACAATGTTCCCACTTTCCTTCAATCGTGTGGCATCCACCATCGAATTTCTTGGCCTTATACCCCGGAACAAAATGGTGTCATCGAACAATGTAACCATATCATCATTGTGTAAAATTTACACATTATCTTCATTATAAAGGATTGTTTAAAATTCTGAATGATTTCAGCTATACTAAATTTCTATAGTTATAACACTTAAGTTGTCTTTCAATTATTACTACATCACATGATGTCATATATTTTAACGATAAGATCACCGTCGGCTATTAGATTCTTATATCTGGATAAAAACATCAGACTCATCAATTTTTACAAGTCAATCAAGACATTTATCTATGGCTGTTATGTTGCACTATAAATGATGAAGTTTGCAAAATATTTTTATATGGAAGGAAATGATGACCTTCGTCAAGACAAGTTGTATACTTATACAAATTCCTATCATCAATATAGACATTGCAATATCCATTCTAGATTCTCGATGATGCATGTTAATTAAAAAACATGGAAACAACCCCAAGTTAAATTGCATAGAATCATTTTCACGATTATCAAGAAATATATTTGACCGTTAATATGTTTAAATATGCATGATAACAAAAAATAATAAAATTGATATTTAAAAACTACTTATTAAAATGAATCCAATAATATCACATACGATAGTATAGTTGTTTATATATCAATTCAAATATGAGGTCAAAGTTTAATAGTGAATGGTATCGAATAGTAAAGTATGCAGTTTAACCTGGGACAGAGGGAGTATGGTATTTTCAATATTATTAATGCAAGCAAGTTGGACAATATAAAATCTTTATAGAGAACTATTTATACAAATATCTTTAGTAATTCTTCCGTTCCATTTCAAACTTCACCTTTTGATTTTTCACAGTTGATTTGAAAAATGTTTGTCCTTAATATATTTCATTTAGAATAATTAAAACTTTTGAAATTTGATATTTTGAAAATGAGAAAATGCCCATAATGGTACCCACTTTTAAGTGAAATTCACAGTTTGGTACCCAATTTTCAAAATTATTCTGAAAATGTACCCATTTTTTCATTAATGTTCAGAAAAGGTAATTTTTAGTTAAAATGGGTATCATTTTGGCACAGTTTTGATCCAAATTGGGTCCCATTTTTTGCCAAAAGGTACAATTCTGAGACATAAATGAAAATACGGGTACCTTTAAAGAACAAATTCAAAATTTGGGTACCAAGTTGTGAATTTTGATTAAAAGTGGGTATCATTTTGGACAATCTCTCTTTTGAAAATATATGTTATAATTAATTTAACAATGTATCACACAATAATATTTATATATACGAATTTAATTTTAGGGTTAAAGTTTGAAAGTTTCGACTAAATGAATAGTAAAATTGCAGGTTGAAATGGTACATGTGGCGTATGAAACACATTAGTCAATTGAGTAATGAAGTGGTTATACTATAATTCTATCATATAATATTTGTTTAAGGGATCCTTCAAAATATATGCTTCATTCCAATCGCATAATTAGTAAATTCTTCCTTATATGTTTCATCTCGCAAATTTGTATAATCATTTGATTTTCATCAATCATCAAATATCACACTATGAAAAAAGTTATAATGCTTTCCAATATAATCAAATATAAAAAAAATGAATAGTTTTGTCTAGTCCACTGCATAGGGTGCGATGTTAACTAGTAACTAAGAATGAAACAAAAGGAATACTCCCCTATCCCAGTTAAAACTGAACACTTAATATTTGACAGTATTCTCTATCAATTTTTTACTACATATTTGAGTAGAGATATATACGCAATAATACTATGGTATGTGATAGTGTTGAATTCGTCATAACAAGTAGTTTCTCAAAAGTATCTTTGTGTTTGCCGTTATTATGCGTAGTTAAACATATTAAAGTTTAGACAAGTTTTTGATGAACGTGAAAAAAATTCTGTGCAATTTGAACTAGGACGGGATATATGATGCTTAGGAAGCTCTTGTACTAATAGAGTAATAATTCACTCTATGCCCACTACCATTAGATAGACTCCAAAAGAATAATAGAGCACAGACCATTGATTTGGGGTATACTCCCTGCCTTTTTCTGTATATAGCAAAAAAACTTATGGAGTAGTTTTGTCACTTCAGTCTTCTCATACTGTCATCAAGATCTTCTTTCTCAACTAGTATGAAGTATCAATCAGATTAACCCACCAATCCTCCCATAACGAAACCAACAAAGAGAAAAAGAGAGAAAGTATAAGCAAAAACTTGCCACATACTGAGATGTCACAATATTCTGCAGCTGCAATTCAGTTTTATCTTTTTTTAAAAAAAAAATCGTTCTTATGCAGCGCAGAGTTTTACCATATGAGCTTCATTAACCAGAAGAAATTGTCACTCTTGTTCACCAAAGAGTATGCACAATTTTAGCAGTCTAAAATAATCTCTTCATACGGGGATCCTCAAGTTGCTAGGTTCAGAGAGCCTGGCTAGAATGTTGGGAATGAAAATCTAAGCAAAATTAACTTCCTCGATTAGAGATCATTATCGATCAAATCTGGAATCCTGATTGTCATCTTCATTCAGAACGAACCCCATTGTTCTTGAGGGCATTTACTATAGCCCAGACTTTCGTTTGATTCTTGAAACCTTTTTTCTCTATCTCTTTGTTCACGTCAACATGGATGCCATTTCCCTGCCCCTGTTCTAGACCCTCCACTCTTAATCTCATTGCCAACACTTCTCCCACTGTTACTGCTGCCTTAGCATTGCAGGATCAACCACATTTAAATGTCTTCTTGAGATCATGTTCAACTGATGATGCTGATACCACAATGTGCTCATTGTTCTTGTCTACTACATTTGCAGTAATGTATTTCAGCGATATGAACAATCTCAAAACATATCTCTTCAGAACAGCCATCTTTCTGTCAAACCAACCTACAAAGAAGATGATCATTGGATGTCTTACTGTGGGATCTCAAACAGAAGACAATGCAGAAAAGCAGCATAATTCTCCAAATTAAATTGAAAGGCTAAACCTGCCCAGTTTCGATAATTGATCAAATAGAATTTGTGACATAAAATTCCACTATCAACATGGAATATTCTGTTCAAAATCAGCAATAGAATCTAAAAATCGTCTAATCACTATGTTCAACAGGTTATACACAGTCTAGAGGACTTCCCAGATTTGATGAGGACAAAGGAGCTGGTAGGTTATGGTCACAAAACATAAGCATAAAAAAGAACGGAAAAAAGTATGAAAATAAAGTCACCACACCCATTGATCAATCTTAATGAATTAGAAACTTTTTGTTGCTATTGCAACTCTATTGTTCTCCAGCACATTATCACAATGCAGAGAGAACATACCATTCTTGGCATAATGTGTATATTCCCAAGCAGATTGTACTGCATTTTCAGAGATGAAGCTAAATGGAAAGGGTTAACTGATACAGCAATCCGTTCTTATATTCGTGTCAGGTCAAACAAAACAAAATTACACCAACTAATATGCAGGTGCATATGCGTGCATGACCATATACAAATGCAAAGATAGATGGAACAAGTCTGATCATCTCCAATTTGAGGTAATTTAGGAACTACAAACATAATGAATAGTGAGTTTTGCAACGATGCACTGCCACAACCCACAAATTTCTAATTCTTACTCCTTGTGTTCCACATAAAGAGTCCTGTTTCTTCAACATAATATTTTTGAAGGATGCAGACTTTTTTTTCTCTCTTTGCTTCCTTTCATGTTGTCAGTTTTAGAACGATTATACACCACACACAACCATGTAACTAAGGGTAAAAGTTGCAAAAAAGGAAGAAGAAGAAGCAGAATGCTAAGTGAAACAAAAAATGTTAAGAAACAGCCCTTTTCATATTGAATGGAACAACAGAGGGAGTATCTTACATTCTTTTAGCTAACTGACTGCTCCAGTAGCATGAAAAAACATATGAAATACCAAATCATAGAAATTGAAAATTCTTGCTATATATTCATTCATGAACAAACCATCATGTTCAATTCCATAGGAACAAGAAAATGAAGCTACCTTATCCAAAGTTCTATATACTAGTTCTTTGGATCTAGAAAATTGGCCCAATTCTACAAAGAATTAGCACAAGCTGCTGGCCACTCTTATCATTGCCACAACAAGGGTTGTATGCTCTAACAAAGATATAATTGCAACATGTCTTGCACTGATTAATTGCTAATACCCAGTGATACCACAGAACCAAGCATCTAATTTTCAGAGTCACACCCCAAAATGCGCATTTTGTAAGATAGACTCTATATCAGAACCCAACAACATTTTGTTTTCATACCAAAATATAAAATTAATCACTTCAAAGGATAATTATTGGGAGATTAATGATATCGTGAGCGGATTCGATACTTGAATGCACAAGAATGTCCAACAGTACCAAAACCAGATTCATTATGAGAGTTGCCGACTTGATCATCGAAGTTCTACATATGAATTTTCACCTTACTTAAAGACACATTATAAGGGAATCATGCATGGTTTCCTAGTGTACAAGATCTTAAACCTATATTTGTCTTTCCTCTAATTTTTGAATTCAAAACCACATAAAATAGGAGGGGTGAGAAAAATTAGCCCCTCTCATTTAATTTCCATTATGTACTAATACCGGTCCACAAATCATAAACTCAGTCTACAAAATGAACATGGAGATGTGGAGGAAGTGAATGTCCCATAAAACAAACATATCGACCATATCATGCTTAATATATTAGTTCCTTGGAGCCATCACATCCGTTTCGGATCATGACACCCAAGTCATGTAACATAGCATATCGTACTAAATAAAATAGTTCCCTGGAGCAAGAAATATGCAGTCTAATTCTAAGATGGATCACCCCAAGCCGCAGCTTGTACCTCTCTGAACTCTCATCATTCCTAGGGGTCAGGATATGAAGAAACATATGCATAATTATAACATGGCTTGTAATGATTAAATTACTTTGGGCAATAAATAACACTAAACCAAATATCTGATCATCAGAGTCACCTGAAAAATGTGTCTTTCATAGTAGTTAATCAATAACAAAATATGTGTACTTGTTCGGGTTTTAAAACCAAAAGTTATTGCATTAGTTGCAGCACACAATAATAATGGCAATTGGTATCATTGGGACTAATGGTATCTTGTGGGAAATAAGTTCCGGAATGAACTAAACTATGTTCAATAGCACCAACATTTGATTGATTTCCACACTCGCGGGCTTGATCATCAAAATTTTGCCCGTGAATAACTACCTTACTCGGTTAAAGATGCAAAACAAGAAAAGAAAACCTCACTCAATTCAGCATAAAAGGCTTTAAAACTTTTGTAGAAGACCAATCTTAAACCAATGTTCGAGGAGCAAAATACCAAGGAATCAAGAATTGATTTCTAAAATTTACAATGTGGAAGCAAGAAATGAACTGTACAAGGAACCTTTAAGTTGCTACGGTTCTGTAACCTCATTCCTTCGAGCACCTTTTTTTAATTGACAACTCGAGATATTAGAACATAAACCAATTCGGAATAAACATAAATCCACAATCAAAAAACCAAAAAAAGACAAAACAAAACACAACACAAATGAAGATAGGATCCTAGGGTCAATGTTATTTTATTTACAAACACATAACAAGTAGAAAAAAGACCTAATTTTCCATCTCACATTATCCATAACATCAACTAATACCAGTCCACATATCATAAACTTGTCTTCAGAATGAAGCAATGCACATGGACACAGTGGAAGTGAGTTCCCCATAAACAAATGCTTTGTGCTTAAAATAACTAGGTCAGACTAACATTCCAGCAGTTTTAGCTGCAAGCATATGAGAAGAAGCATTGTCAAAAACAAGAATAAATTGAGTATCAACTGTTCTATCTTGTTCCATGTATATGCAAGGTTCCTAAGGTGATTATATGCTTAGTGAAACATAAGGAAGCATCATCAAGTAAAATTTCAAAAATAGTTTTTAAGTCAAAAACATTTAATCCCTCACATACTCATGATAGAGAGTACTCCCTCCATCCATGAAAATAGTACATTTTGCAATACTAATAATAACAGTATTAGAAAGCGGACTCTTGTTATGAAATGGAGGTAGTGATAGATAAGGATTTGGGACACATCACCTCGGATTTTCTTGTTGCAGCAAGGTAACACCAGGTAATGGTTATTCTTGTTTCACCGACACCCCTAAAAAAATGAAGCATTAGTTTAAAAGAATCATCTTGCCTTTGCTCTTCGACATAAAACGTATCCTCAGAGAACTGTAATCAGATTTAATCAGACTGATGGTCAAGAGCCAGAACACACAATTCATGGCAAATAAAGCTTTTCGTCAGAAAGGTAAATTGGAGAATAATCACGGGGAGACATACAATGCATTACAAATTTATATTCCCTTTCCACAAATTACTTATCCTAATTCCATAAAAACCAAATATAAGAGAAGAATCACGAGATAATGACAACCTGATATTCGACAAGAAACTGGAAATTCACCAAACGCAAAAGCCTTAAATCTCAACAACATGCATATGGTTATAAGTAAGTACAGTTGTAATGAAAACACAGCTAAAAGCTAGAAAATTCATTTCCAACACGAAGAAAATTTACCAAAAAAGTTAACACCAATAAGATTCATTGCAGAAGGGATCCAACCAATTAAATACCATACTAGAATGTGTGCTCTTAAGAATAGTACAATGATAAGAAATATGCAGCAAGAAACAACATTTCTTCTTCCATTAGAAACTTACAAGGAAAGTAGGACAAGAATCCCCTTACAAATTTCAGACAAATAATGGTACTATTGACCTTTATTCTCCCTCCTTCGTGATGTCTTCTTCTCAATTTTCTTCGAATTGAACAGAGGCTTGTCACTTGAGTGAATATGACACTAACATATTGATCTGGTGATTAATTTCAATTGAATTTCTCCCTCTGAATGTTGTCAAGTCTATTTTAGGTCGAAGGGAAATTGGAAAAGAGAAATGGAATTTAATATGTGTGCACCTTTATATATGCATTAGTTAATCAGTGCATTTGACACATTTATTATCATGTTTTGTTTGGTTGACTGTTAGTTTTAATTAGGTTTACTCGACAGAAGGTTTAGACGATCGTTATTGGTTTTCTTGTCTAAATCCCGAGTTTTGTGAACTCAATTGAAGTTAATGGACACTTTGTACACACGAGCACCTAGATTCTCCTTTGTGATCTTACAAGTAGGTTGCTCGTGAGTATGTTTACATCATTTTGCAAAAGGTCATCCGTGAGAGTGGTAGAAGATATTTCAAAGTCATTCGCAAAAATGGTAGAAAATATTGAAAGCGATTAGTGAGGATGGTAGTAGATTGAAGGTCACGGACTCCAAAGCATGGTAGTAGATGGAATTGAGCCGGAAAGGCAGAATTGAAGTTCAAGAATGGAAGACTGCGCCAACCGGCTGGCTGACCAGTTAGCAAAAGGCTTTGCACGAGCCCAACCTAGATTGCATGACTTATGCCTAGGGTGGCTAGCACTGCCCGTGCAAGCCAACACAGACCGTGCAACAGCCCCTCAACACTAGTTGTGCAGGGCGCGCCAATCATGCCCCAAAATCACTCCAAATGGCTAAGTGTGGGCAAGTTCCAAATGTGAAGACCAGCTCACGGGGTTTGAAAAATGACACAGCCCACACCTTGCAACTGAGCTAAAAGTCCTTCCACCCGACGAGCTGCACCAAACGACACGGGGAATGCAAATCAGAAGTTCAAGATGCGACACCAGCTAACGACCCGTGTCGGTCCGTGCTGCCCGTGCCGACACGACCTTGCACGGCCTATGTCATGTCGTACGCTCACGCGGGTATGACCATGCACATACCGTGCTGTTTTTCACTGGCCTCGTAACTTGCCGCTGCTAGGGTTTCTAGGCCTATTTTGGGATTTTTCAATTCTCAATTCCCTACTACTATATATATGGACCTATGTTTACTAAGGTTTAAGTTTATATACATTTTTATACTTCAAGAGTAGGTTAGAGAGAAAAAAGTTCTTTCTTTCTCTCGAGGATTTTTTCTCTCCTTCTCTTTATTTTTCTTTTGCCCAAAAGTGTTGAATCCAATGAAATACTTGGGTTCAATCCTTAGGGGGTAGTTTATTTACTTGGGGATTGTGTTTGTATTCATGAATTAAGGTTTTCTTTTTGTGAGATTCCTTAGATCTACCTATTTCTATGTGTTTGTGATTATTATGTTGGCTTGTTCTTCATATTCTTATTAATTGCATGATTGCTACACTAAGATTGGCACACACCGTAGTCCACTTTCATGTTGGTGTAATTATTGATACAACCCAGGGAGGGAAACCTAGATGTGCTTGGGGTAACGATAGTTCAGAACCGTGTGGGTGTGTGCATGTTGCCGAGTGAATGTTACGATCGACTATACACTAATTAGCCGATGAGTTGGTCTGAAGGGTTACGTAAAGAGATAGCTAGAGTAGCAAACTAGGGTTAGATTTTCAACCCTAGAGCCATCGTTAAGCTTTTTCACCCCATTTTCTTTTGAAGCCTGGGAAGAAGCATTCGCGGTGTAATGCCCGGGACAAAATAGTACGGGGAAATTCAGATCTGCACAGCAGGCTGGGCCATTTTTGCACTCCCCTAATTACAGAGACTGTGTCGATGGAAGATTACATGTTCACCCTACGTGACAGGTATGGAGAAGTGTTGACCATCGACCACACCACGTGTTACAAACACTAGAATAGGTTTGTAGTTCTTGTATGCGATGGAATTGAGGATTAAAACAACATTGATCATGTTGCGCAAATACTCCCCAAGTGTTAGTTTACATAGTTTAATCTCGTGTTTATTTCATGTTAGTAGTCGTTAGCAAAAACTTCCCCAAAGCCTGTTTTACCAACACTGATTATTCCTAAGCCGTTATCGGATTGACGACCCAATCGAGCCTGTGTGTAGTCGATTATTAGATTCCTAACATCTCTGTGGATAACCCCGGTCTTGACACTATCTATCCTTTTTGGTAACATAATAGTAGGAATAGGAGCAACAATATAAATGTTTATCTTTGACGGCTCCCTCTCGATTTTTAATTAGTGGATCTCCCGTGATTGATTGATTAAATCGATGTCGGGAGGGATGGGACAAATTTTAGTGACGCTACCATTGAAGTTAGTGTAAAGGTCTAGTATTTAACTTGCATAGCTTGTTAGTTGAGTAGTTAGTGTTGTTTTTGTTTTTTGTTTTTTGTTGGTTTTTGTTGTTGAGCCTTTGTGATAGTTACTAGCATACCTCTAATCCTTTTGCTAGTGTTTCTTCCGGTTGGATATTGTTTGGCTCCTAGTTTATGGTACATACCCGTGCCACGAACTTAGGAACTTTATACTAAGTAACAGAGTACGCAGGTGGTTGGAGAAGAAGGAGGGGGAGAACTAGAGTGGGGGTTCCACAAGAACCTACTTTTATAGTTGACAAACCTCCAGAGATGGCAGAAGATAATCGCACACTTAGGGAGTTGATGGCCCCTAACTTGGAGAATCAACCCATATGTATCATATTCCCACCCTTTCCACCCAATGTTACTTGTGAGCTCAAAAGCGGCATGATCCAGTGTTTGCCAACTTTCCATTGAAGTTCCAGTGAATAACCGAACAAGCACTTGTCAGAGTTTCATCTAGTTTGTACCAACATGAAGCCATCAAGAGTCTCAGAGGGGGACTAAAATTTGAGGTCATTTCCCTTCTCACTTCGGGATCTGGCCAAATATTGGTTGTACTACCTTCCACCCGTTTGTATCACCTCCTGGATGGAGATGAAGTGAAGATTTCTTAAGAAATACTTCCCACTTTAAAGTCTGCGGGGTTGAAGAAGCAGCTCTCAAATATCTCTCAGTTTGAAAATGAATCCCTATACGAGTATAGGGAAATATTCAAGAGGCTATTAGCAAGCTGTCTATATCATCCATTCAAGGAGGGGGATATGGTATACTCTTTCTTCGAGGGGTTATATTATGATGACATGCGAATGGTGAACGGTGCTTGAAATAGTTCGATTGCCAACAAGAGTCTGAGGGATGCCATGACACTCTTAGAAGAAATGGCCAATGGAACGAGGTAATTTGGTACAAGATCTCGAGTGAAGGTCGTAGATAAGCCGTCTCGATCTCTCAAGCTAGAGGAGCAAGTCCAAGCTTTCTTCTATTATGAAGGAATTTATGAAGAGGAGAGTTCAAGAAGTAAAGGTTTTTGGCATTTGTAGTCTCGATTATCACACCAATGCTTGTATATAAGTGGTGGAAGACTTGGAGGAGATGAAGGCATTGGACTTCAATGGTGGAAATAGGCAATGATTTTTTAGGGGGGCAATAATAACAAGGGTTCTGAGGGAACCAATGAGTCAAAAGGCAAGACCCTCATACGAATACCTTCAACCCAAGGTATAGAAATCACCCCCAACTTCCATTGGCACGAGGAGAATCAAGTTCAAGGGTACAATCGAGGCGGATAAACTCTACCTCAACCCTATCCAATGGGATAAAGGCCTTCATACAACAATGCCTCACTCTACAAGTCGAATCGAGAAGAGATCTTGGAAGTTATCCCTTAATTGGCTAAGAAACAACATATTTTCACGGAGTGCACAAGGTGTGAGATTGAAGATCTTGGGACTAGGGTTTTTTCAAGCATAAAAAAAATCTTGAAATCCAACTCGAGCAACTCGCAACCTTGGTGAGCCGACTTGAGGCCAAAGAGTCTGGCAAGCTTCCTTCCCAATCGGAGATCAATCTGAGAAATGTGAGCGCTTTGAAACTAAGGAGAGGGAAGAAGGAGATGCATGAGTCCGAGAAGAAAATTTTGCAAGAAGGCGACTTGGTTGTGGAGAGCAACAAAACCAACTTGGAGGAGCATGAGTTGGTTGTAGAGGAGGATCCCATCAAGGAGCTTCCTACACCCGAGGTGAAGGTGAATCTCCCACCACATTTCCCTAGTGCACCTAGGGGAAGGCTGAAGGTGCAATGAGCACATTCAGAAGATCTTCGAGAAGGTTGAGGTTAGCATTCCACTTTTTGACTTGATTGACCATGTGTCTCCTTATGCAAAATTCTTGAAAGTTGCATGCACTAAAAGAGGAACAAACCACATAGAAAGTTAGGAAAGTTGAAAATATGTGGAGTGGCTACACTTAATCATAGGAACTTGCCTAAGAAATGTTATAACCCCGTCATGTTTTCAAATCCTATCTCCTTAGGTGGTAAATTGGTAAAAATTGCTATGATTGATATAAGAGCATCTATCAATGTTATCCCTTCTTTCCTTTATGACAACCTAGACATAGGTGAACTTAAGAAAACTAGGGTAATTGTCCAATTAGCCAATCACTCCCAAGCTAGCCCTCGAGGTTTAGTTAAGGACGTAATGGTTAGGGTGTGCAATTTAGTATTTTTGGCGGATTTCTATGTCTTTGACGTAGAACATGATGGTGGTGCACCCTCAATTTTATTGGGGAGGCCTTTTCTTAAAATGCCAAAAACTAAGATAGACGTTCATTTGGGAACACTAACCCTAGAGGATAACATTGATAAGGTGGGGGTTTGATATTTATAAATCTAAGCATGATTCACCTAATCCCTCTCTTGTGTGCAAATGCATAACCTTGTGTGAAGAATTTTCTCAATGTGAAAACTCTTGCATAATTGATAATGATAATTGCCTTAATGAAGCTCTTAATGATAGTGATAAAGATAGCCTAGATGATGAGAGTCTTGATGAGTATGTGAGTGATGAAAGAAATCCAACCTTGTGCTTCAATTGTGATGATCATGTCAATGAGACTTGTGTTTTGCATGATGTTAGTCATGACTTGTCTATCTTGGATTTCTTTTCTATTCTCACTAACATGCAGAGGTTAGTGGAGAGTAGCGAGGACGTAAAACATCCTTGACCACCTCCTAACTCCAAGGAAATGGCTAAGGATTCGACATTGACTAGGTATGGATATTCGCTCTCCATGGTGAACAATGTGTTTAAAGGTAAGGATGGAACTTTGTGGAGACCTCTCCACAATGATGTCATCTTGGGTGGAGTTGCCATAGTGACTTCAAAGACCCAACGATTGATTCTTTTTTATTAAAATGCATGAAGAAATAAGTCGTGAGGACGACAATAAAAATACGTGATGTTTCCAGATGTGTTTTTATACCTTTTTGTAGATAGATTTTGCATGTTTTTGTTTGTTAAAAGGATCTTTGGGATGAAACTCTTGTTGATTGACAGATTTTGAGTTCAAATCTCGTGCTTTTCGGGTGTAAGAAAATAGGATTTGTTGGGTGACTAAGTTTTTTGGAAAATGGCAGACAATGGAGAAAAAAGAGTTTCGTGCACAGGAAACCTCGTGCTAGACCCCTTTAGCACGAGGCATGCCTCATGTCAGGCACCCTCAACACGAGGGTAGCCTGGTGTCAAGGACCATCTGCACGAGGCTGGCCATGTGTCAGGCCTCGTGCAGCTGCGTTAATTTGGGTCAAAATGAAGATTTTTGAACATATGAATTTCAAGCCAAAACATGCATTTTTATCCCATTAATTCAACAAATATTTTATTCCCTAGGATTGTTGGTGTAAATGGTACATAAACACCTCCCTTATGCATAAATAAATTGGTACTTTTGTCCCCTGCACTCTCTAATTTCAAAAATATCATCCTTATCTCATTTGTACCTCCCTCTTGAATCACCTTCTTTTTTAAAGAGCCTAATTGTTGAAAATAAGGATTCATAGTACATTATTAGTACCATTTAGCTCATTCATATTCCTCAAAAATACTCACTCTCACTCCATCTTGGTGAAATTCGAAAAAGTGAAGCTTTTATCTCGAAAATTAGCATTTTTGCTTCTTCTTGTGTGGATTTTTCATCTCTTGGCTACAAATTTTGGATAATCCTCTAAGCTTTATGTTTACTTACTTTATTTAGCATGATGATGATGTGATGAGGAGCTTAGATTTTGAAAAAATCTTGAAGTGTTTTTGAGGAATTTTTTGGGTTATTTGAATGATCTCGTGTTGAAGTAATTGTGGGGAGAGTATATGTTCTTATGCTTTGATGATATGATCTTCTTTTATTGTTGTGATTTATGAGGAATGATTCTTGATTACATAATATTCTTGACGGGATGCTATGATTTTCCATAAGTTGTTGTTTAGGGAGAATAATTCTTGATTGAATAGCCTTTATTTTAAGATAGCATGATTTGGAATGTTTTGGCCATTTAGGAAGAAATGTTCTTCTTGAATGGTACTTGATGCATGCCTTTATGTATTCTTGCATTATCACCTTTTCTTATTGTGATAGGATGGCTCCAAAATGAAGTAGGTCAGAAAAAGGAACAACTTTCCAGGGTGACAAAGGGAAGAAGTCGGCCAAGGTTAGGAGACGAGAGTCGGCAACTTCCTTTCCTCCTAATCCCTCTTATGTTGTTGATGAGTTCATGGGGTTGGCCACCATTTCTGGGAGGGTGGCCCGGAGATGGAAGTACTTGAGGTGCCCAAATAGAACCATATTGGAGACGAAGTTTGTAGGTAAGGAGACCTTGGGAGCTCCAGGCCTACTCAAGCCGTCACGTATTTTCTAAGCCGAATAGGCCTGGATGGTCTCTTAGATAAGCATTCCAAGACTTACATAAGGTGGATTTGGAGTTTTTTGCGATCTTGGAGTAAGAAACGGACAGTGAGGGAGGAGAATCATCCATTTCCACTTGGATGATAAGGAGTACACTATGTCGCATCGAGACATTTCCCAAGCATTTGAGTGAAAGTACAAGAAGGAGATTCTGAGGACACACCAAAAAGTCCTTCCATTTTCATTGAGCAATTTTTGGAAAATTATTTCGGCCACAGAGAGGAAGAATATTTTCAAGTGCAGTGCGATTTTCCATTTGGCGTTGTGATATTTCTAGCAATTATTGTGCATGGAGGTATTTTTCACGGAGAGACCTCATAGTATCCCGGTTCGGATGTCCAAGTCATTTGGCCAATGACTCAGGAGGGGAATTTTACCCCAATATGGTGTTGGTCTTCATGAAGGAATGTGTGGGTATAGGAAACAATAAAGGTGGCAAAATATTGATGGGTGTCATGGCCGGAATCTTAGCCCAACACTTGGGCCATTTGATTCTCTCTCTGTTCGCATTAGCAATCTTAGGTCGTTCTGGAAAAAGATACACTATGGATAAGTTGGAGAGAGATTCCATAGTCACTACCACAACCTCGGAGGATCGATTTGTGTGGTACGGTAGGTTTACAATTTGCAATTTCATGATCCTTCCACAGCCGGAGCGCACTGCTTTCAACCAAGACACCATATTGGAGGATTTGTTCCGAGATTTTATCCGTATTTTGATAAGGACTTATACAGAGTCTTATCAAGCCCGAACATACACATTAAGGAGAAAGATGGTATGACTCCATGGGAGGCCGTCGTCGTGCCTTTCAAAGATAGTATTTATATGCCCTAACTGCTGCTAACTACTAAAAAGTAGATAGTAGCAAGCCGGAGTCGTCCACAGGGAAAAAGGGAGTTTTATCGAGTGTTAAACATAGTTAAAAGCACACAATGGTAACAAACTTGGGGGTTTTGGTTTTAGAAAACACTGCGATTACTTTAAACTAATAAATTAACAAACAATTATAGAACAATGTAACTACGATCACACTAGAACAAAAGATGTAATTAAGAGGATAGCGAGTCTTGGGCGCAATTGGTTTACATTTCTAGTTATTCTTTGATCATCGAATAATTATCCTATTTTTATGAATTAATCACATATTGTGGAGAACTTATCCACACCTTTTAGTGAAGATATTTCTCGCTTCTCCTCGGTTATAATTAGAGTGGACGATCTGTGGCACATAATAACCCTTACCCCCGGGTCACCCTAGACGATCGGCGCCATAGACTTCCTCGAGAATAGCAATACACATGGAGAATAATTACAACTAACATAATATCCTACAAGCGAGAAATATCGGGATAGCACAAATATATATACTAATAACGACTACGAGGATCAGTCTTCATGTTAATCGTCATTAGTGAGCCACATTGATAATTAGTCAAACCCATTCAAATAAATTTCAAATCTAAGATAATCCATCAATAAATAATCATAATTATTTGTCACACCTAATTATAGCCTAACATCAACTAACAATAATCACATCGACAAAATATCAAAGTATCCCGGGTTTGACCAAAAAACCTGGCAAATAATTAACCCACAATCATCAACTAGTTGATCATCCTAGTCTAAATCATGCATTAACTACACAATAAAGCACAAAATAGGAGAAATCAAATCTCACAAATTCACACTAGAAATGCTTACCAATTGCTCCCAAGAGTATATTTAGCCTAGATTAGCTAAACCCATAACAAACGCATAAAAATCCATGGTAAAAATTGGAGATAAGATGAAAAGATGAAAGAGAAAATGCAAATCTAGGGTTTTGAAGATAGGGAATTCGTTTCTTCAATCGGGGAGAGAAGGAGAGTATTTATAGGCTAAGAATTAAAAGAGAAAAGCAATAAAATGGCTGCTTGGACACTTGACACGGTCAGTGGCCAAGGCCAGTGTCAAGTGTTCTGTCCATCTTCTTCCAATTTTCAGAATAATTGGTTTTCTCTTCTAACTTCCGTCGCCTCTTCAATCTCAAACTCTTCAAACCCAAACTCTTCAAAAGGAGTCTTCAAAAATGATCTTCAAAACACTTCATAAATCAAAGAATTAGGACATAAAACATGTGATATCATCATAACCCTCTAATTGATAAAATGTCGATTTACTTCAAATTAAATCTCTAATCATTTACAAAATTAGCCTTCGAATGTAGCAAAAATATGATATAAATTGGGCACATCAGGCCACCCCTCTCATGGCCACCCCTCTCACGGTCACCGCCTATTGTGCTTCTCTCTCCGGCACCCCTCCTTCTGAACCCTAGTTTCACCCCCTCATCTCCACTTCACCATTGATGCCACCCCTCTAACTCACCTTTAAACCATAGCGCCATCCCCCTGTCTCCGCCACTGACGCCACCCTCCGTCTCACCATTGACGCCACACCCCGCCTCACTTCTAAACCCTAGCGCCAATATTCATCGCCACCTCACCATTGACACCACCACTGATCTATCGCCACCACCGGTTCAGATTCGGAGGACGGGAGGAGGGAGGACGGGAGTTCGGATGCATATGCATCAGGGGTCTGGAGCTGAAGGGATGCAGGAGGACAGGAGTTCCGGGAGCTGAAGGGATGCAAGAGGACAGAAGTTCCGGGAGCTGAAGGGATGCGGGAGTTCCGGGAGCTGAAGGAATGCGGGAGTTCCGGGTAATGAAGGGATGCGGGAGGACTGGAGCTGAAGAGAGGCGACAGAGGGAGTTAAGGAGGAGAGTCAGATATGGGTTGTAAAAGATAGGGGCATATTGGTCTTTTCACCAGGGTGAAATTTGCAGATATATTTTCTAATTCTACAGATTCCCCTGGGACGGGTAGGTAGTAGATGACATTTGATACATGACAATAAATATAAATGAATAAATAAGAACGAGAAAATAATACAAATAAATCAAGGTGTTCTAAAAGTTAATTTAAAGTAAAATATACCAAAAAGAAAAAGACAAAAAATTACATTTTAAATAATTAAATAAATAATTTCCTAAAGTTAAATAAATAAATACAAAGTTTATTTTAGATTGACTAACCATAAGACGGAATTATTATGTAATTGATATAATTAATGTAGTAATTTAACGTTTATTTTTATTTATTCTAACAAAGTTCCTATACTTTTATTTTTTAAAATATATTATATATAAATATTTATAATTTAAGCTAAACATGTCACTTTCTCTAGATATAAAAATAAATGAAGTCAATAATACTAAAAGTCCCATTCTTGTATCACTTTTCATTTGTTTTATGATTATGACCGTAATAATATCCCCGAAATCACTTTTCATTGGTTTCAGACGATTCCATAATTATCACGAAGTACAGAGCCTAATCTGCAAGTTAACAAAAGAAATCATAGTACAGCAGCAGTACGTACTCATCAATTGAGCGCAAATACGACGTCGCATCTGTCGGTAGTTGGAAGCTGAAGTCGCCGCCGGAATCACACTTGCACCACCACTCCCGCCTTTCATTCCCCGCCGATTAAGCAGAAAGGACGGAAACGGAAAAAATGGTGGCAGTTGAGGAATCGGCGCTGGACGACAAGGCGAAGAGGATGAGAGATCTGCTGTCGAGCTTCTACTCTCCAGATCCTTCCGCGACCGCCAACAGCAATCCCGGTTCTTCCAGGTTCGCGACGCTGGATACTATCAACACGCCCAACTTCGACGCCGATCAGTACATGAATCTTCTCGTAAGCTTCTAGTTAGCTCCGTATTGATGTTCAGCATTTCTGATTCGTAGATGTTGTATTCATGCTTCATTTTAGGTGCGATCAGCTTAAAGATTGCACCAGTAGAATGCGAATGATGTCGAGTGCAAATGTCTTCATTAGTAAGCAACAGTTACTGTAATCCTCCAGTATTTACCTTAGACGTGTTTTATTGTTAGTTTTAACTTATTAGTTATCCGAATGGCGGATTTAGTTGTTATTTTGATTATGTAATCCTCCAGTATTTACCTTAGCCGTGTTTTAGTGTTAGTTTCAACTTATTATTTATCCAAATGACAGAATTAGTTGTTATTTTGATTATCCAACAATAGTCTCACCTGTAGCAGTAGTACATTTGATAAAGCAGTGGTTATTTGGAGATGGCTAGCTAGCTGGAACTGTGATTAGCAATGTTATTCAATGATGATGCCCTGTCAGCCATTGATAGAATTGTTATCTAAACTCGTTTCGATATTCATGCCATGATGCCACAGATACAAAAGTCAAATTTGGAGGGACTGCTTCAGAAGCATGTTGAAATGGCAGCTGAGATAAAAAATCTCGACACCGACTTGCAAATGTTGGTGTATGAGAATTACAATAAGTTCATCAGTGCCACAGACACAATTAAAAGGTAAAAATACTTATTGAATTGACATATAAATCTTTTTATGTTGTGTTTTGCCTTGGTCTGACACATTTGATCCTATCTTTGCCTTAGAGGCAGTTTATATGTGCTTGTGATGAGGATGTTTTTGTTTATATTGATTTCAGAATGAATAATAACATTGTTGGTATGGAGACAAATATGGAACAGCTTCTTGAAAAGGTATTTGCTGTTCTTCTTTGACACGGTGATATTGCTCATGAATCTGATGATTAAAAGGCATTTTTATTTGTTACAGATAATGTCCGTACAGTCTAAAAGTGATGGGGTCAATACCTCACTATTTGAAAAGAGAGAGCACATTGAAAAATTGCACCGCACCCGCAATCTTTTGAGGAAAGTTCAGGTACAGAATTAATGTGGGTAACTTTAGATTCCTTCTCCATGATTTTATCTTTCATAAGTTAGAGGAGCAGTATACATTTGGAATTAGCTCCACCATTTGAACATTATGTGCATAATTCATAAAAGATCGAGTAAAAGGGGCGAATTGGATATCTATCATGATGTGTGCTAAACAACTTTAAATTGCATTCTATTCACAGTGTTTATTTGGTTGCAGCTCCGTTATTGTAAATTAAGTTTATGCCATGTATTATTCAAACATTGGTAGCTGGCCATGTATGTGTTCTGTATACGTTTGTTTCTGGCTATGTATGAATGACACTGTTCATCTTCTGTGAATAGAGCAGTTTATCTATGATCTACCCATTAGACTTGGGAAATGTATAAAATCAGAAGCTTATGCTGATGCAGTTAAATTCTACACTGGAGCCATGCCAATATTCAGAGTAGGCATTTCTTGCATTCCTTTCTTGCCATCCATCCATCCTTTCTTTTTTGCTTATCGTTTTTTTCAGAAACTAATTATCTATATGTCCTTTGCCTCTCTCCCTCTCTTTATGTTAGGTATACGGTGAATCATCATTCCAGGACTGTAAGAGAGCATCAGAAGAAGCAATATCAACTATTACAAAAAATTTGCAGGTTCTTAAGCCTATTGCTTTGTTTTTTTGTGTGGTTTGTGTAAGCTGTAGATCATTGTTTAAATGATTATATTGACCTTAACAAAATCTATGCTACAATTTAACTAGTTCCTCTATTATGACTTGACATTAAAGATGGAAATATTACAATGTTA
>JAULKM010000007.1:2974744-2990065 GCA_032355605.1 Rubia tinctorum
AGGCGTTGTTTGTCTAGAGTGATTGCCAATGAGGTTTGCAAATGGCGTTGTTTGTCTTTGTGAATTACTATTAAGAATGAATGAATGTTGATCTTTGAAACACAAGTGATAACATTCCCCATATGCAATAAATGTGAATGAATGAGTGGATGAGTCAAGGATCTGTAAGTGGTTTGGAAGTGGAAACCAATTGCCCCCAAGGCTTTGTTACTTGTGATTTTGCCATCTTTTTAGTATTTTACTATGATAGTTGTGCTGTCTTTCAATTCATAACTTAGAAAACCAACCAAAAACCTCCCTCTTTACATGCTTATATATCTATCTATCTATCTATCTATCTATCTATCTTTATCTAGGCTTATATCCACTCCTAATTGTATGAACTCTTAAGAAAATCTCTCTTCTTTGTGGACGATCCCAACTTGCCTAACTATCTACTTAGTTGTATTTAGTAAACATATTGGGTTTAAAAATAATATTTTTGAGAGGTATGACGACGACTTCCCATATATACACCAGTATTCTTATTCCAGTGCCTTTGTAACGACCAAAGTACACCGCTATATTTGCGCACCGATATTTTAGGGGAAGATTTTACCAGTGAAATTATGAAAAAATACTTGTGTTAATGACTCTGCGCTGCAGTAGTGCTTGGATTGGACAACTGAATGTGACTCGTGCAAGTTGGTCACTACTAACTTTACAAACTGTGATAAAGTAACCAGAACCCAGGACCATTGAGAACGAAAGATGCAGTGCATGGAAAGCAAAACTTTAACGATGGTAATGTTGATTGGGACACATGAATATGCTTTGTCTGTTGGCATGATTCCTCTACCTAAAACTATACACACTGTAATTTTATTAACTAAAATAGTTCTTATAATTTAGGAAATGAACTTTTAGTTCGTACCCCGAATATTAAAGGAGAAACCATTCTACTCCCTTCGTCCCGTAAAAAATGGTAGAATTACTTTAGATTCACTCTTTTTTTACGAGTAAATATAGCAGAGATTAATTATAAAAAAATGAAAATATTTTAGAAAAGCAGTGAACCTTATCTATAAACTGTCAAAGTTAAAAGGACATTGTGCGAATTTAACAGAAAATTTTTCATTATTTTGAGTAATTTTTAAATCATGCTATTTCTATTGAGACGGATAAAGAAAACATTGAATCATTTTCATTGATACACATAGAATAGTTTCTTACGTATAAGGCATGTTCCATGTTTCACTTCAAACTGATAATCATTTTGAACCCTGAATTTCAAAATGTATTTGTGAGGACATTACATTCTAAAAGTGATCTTAAATGTTTTTTTTGATAAAATCTTAATTGTTTTTCGATCGCACATAAAAGTGATACGAACACTCATCGACCACATGACTAAACACGTATGTTTATTCATCATCCACTGCACCATTCACACAAGATCTTCCCCCATTTAATCACATCCACCTTACATTCACCATATTTTATCTCCACTATACCTTCAAAAGAAATCCTTCATGCCAAGTGGTTGACACAATGGTCGTCTGGAGTATTTTCGTATTTTTGCATTTAGGTGGCTGCTCAAAACGACGTCGTTTTGAACACTCATACCTTCCTGGCCAAACACTTTTGATTTCGATTCTTCAGCCCTTCTTCCGTTCAATTCTTTTCATTTCTTTGCTGATTCGGGGCTGGGGTTGGGTTGCGCACTGGTGTTGCACGGTGGCGGATGTGGCGCAGCGGTGTAGTAGTAGTGGCAGGCTGGTGATGTGGTGGTGGTTAGTGTTGTTGTTTGTTTAGGGTGGTCGTGGACCTGGGTTTAGGATCGCCAGCGGCAGCACGACACGGCATGACGCCGGAGGGAAGGGGAGCCGCGGCAGAGGTGGAGGTGGGGGGTTAGGGGTGGTGGAGGAGCTGAGGGGTTAGGGTTTGGGATCGCCGGTGGTGGAGCTGCACGACAGATTTCGCAGAAGAGCTCCATTCCAAGTATTCCCTCATGCCAAGACGTCTCGGGAGAAGAGCTCTGTTCTCCATCGCCGCCGACCGCGCTCGCATCATTGATCGGGACCTCGACCTCACAAAGCAGTGGTGGAGTTTTTCTCTCGATTTTAGCCAGAATTGGCCCAGGGTATGAATTTATGATAGTCGTGCCTCATGAATTTATGGTAGTTTGGCGATTATTACAGAAGTCTGACTGTTGTAATTTCACAATTTTGCTTGGGGCAGTATAGGAAGCAGTTTAATAGTTCCTTGCAAACTCCACTGGGAAAAAGCTCTACTTTATATGTGGATTCGAAAGCATGTCGTGAAATAAGAGAATAAGTTGTTTAAGTGATGTGCTTGATATCATTAAGAGGAAATGTAGTTTTACCCTTCAAATGCACTTTATGTAAACTGGTAACATGTTCACGACCCCGTGGTAGGAGCTGTAATGCCTCATAATGAATCAAAGAAAGTTATTTCAACCATTATTTCGTGTTCAATGATTTTTTTGAAGTGTATTAAACTATTGTGGCTTGTTTGTGAATTTTATGAATGGTCCCTAGCATTCTTTTTTCTTTCACTGTTAACACATTGCTAATTTCCATTTGATACCTTCCACTATCATTTGCACACTGAATCTCTTTATCTCTTCTTATTTTTAACTGTAGCTTTATAAGTATGTTGAAAATAGTTGCCCTATGATTTGTTAGAGGCTTGTGGTATCCTTCAATATGTATGCTTTTGTAGGAGGTTATTTTTGTACCCATATGTTTGTTTTGATTGAGAGGATTACTTGATGAATAAATTTCTAGAGCTACAGAAGCTCCACCAACATTTTTCGAATTGGAAGGATAGGATAGATTGAATGATTGATGCAATATCAAACATAGGCTGCTTGTATTAAAAGTATGTGAGAGTTAAAGATGGATTTTAGAAGCTGTAGGCTACTTAAATGATGTGTATAAAAGCTACTGCAGTGATTAGAGAAAATTTGTTTATTGTAGAATGCAGAGGCTTGAATCTTAACTATATAAAACATATGAACAAGAAAGAATGACTGACTGACGAGACATACGAAGAGGCTGGAATCCAACTGTCGCTAAAAACCACCACAGGCTACATCAATCAAAGACAAAACTGTACTCAGTGACTTAATCAACAATGCTTAAGTGGGTAGACACCTGAGGATGCTAGGCACTACAACCGATCCTTCCATTGGTATGTCACAAACTAACCATGTTTCTGGATGTTGCTCGGGCTAGATAAACTTCTGCATCTGGTAGTTCCAGTTTCTCTGGATGTGGAGTTGTTGCATCAAATTCACCAAAAATGTGGAAACTTCAAGTATGCTGAAGTTCAAGAACCCAATTTCAAGTACCGCTGGATTTGTTTGGGGAAAACTAAAAATTTATATTAAAATATTAATATTCTTATGATTGGTGCTCTATGAGAGGTGTGTGGTGATGGTTGATCAAATTATTGTTCTTGTTGATCTAAACACGTATGCCACGAACGCCTGTTAGTTGTTGTGTATGTATTTGTACCTCTGAAAACTTTATCACCACGAATATTTGAAATTGCGTGATTACTCATTAGGGAAGGAGAAACTGAGTATTTGAACTATATTGCCATCATTACACAGTTTGGAGGGGCTAGGAAACTGAATATTTGAACTATATTGTGAGATTGTTAATAAGCAATGGATCATTGGCGTGTCTTCTGTACTTCAATATTTGTTTGCACGTTTTGAGTGGTATGGTATCATTTTATTATGTAAAAGCTGGCGTAATCGCTAATTTCTTCTGTTATGTATTAGACGGGAGGAAGGTCAGAGGATATGTTGCGCTTAACATGTATGCCATGAATGTCTGTTAATTGTCTTGTGGGTGTTTGTACCTCTTAAAACTTTGAAGCTGTTAATGTTGGAACATGCATGCTTACTGATTGGTTGTGTATAACCTTAAGTGTATGGATTTGTGGTCGACACCGAGAATCGACATAACCAGCTTCTGCTCCCATCTCTCTTTTGATTTCTTGAGGTACCAAATTCTATCTTTTCAGGATTTTCTTTTCTTCTAGTATGTTTGGGTAAAATGTGCACATAATGATTTTTGGGAATATACTTTTATGATCTTCTTAGAAAGGTTTGTTGCAGTAGTTTATGGTGACAAAATGTAGCTTATTTGTTACACAATATGTGATTTGGAATAGGAAGAACTGAGAGATTACCATCCCATGCAGAGGAAGATGTAGGAAGCCTTCATATAATGATGATAGTTGGGGTCTTTCTTTGTGGTTCTTCATGGTGGCTGCACAAAATGACGTCGTGAAAAAAGTGGATAAGTTGATTAAGTGATGTGCTAGATATCATTAAGAGGAAATGTAGTTTTATTATTGATAATTGAATGGATGTGTGAATGGACCTTTTAGAATGAATGTAAATGAATGTACTTTTTTTAATTCTAAAAATGTTGTTAATCATAGTTTACTGTATAATCAATTGAGCAACCTTCAAATAGACTTTTTCATCCAGCATAAATAAAGACTTTAAGCGCTCTTTATTCTGTTACACTTGCAGTTTTGTTGACAAAAAAGGAGACCTGTACGATGAAAAGATGGCACCAGTGATACCCAAGAACAAATGGCGCAAAGGATTACAGGTCTTCCATTTGAATTGATCTTGTATCAGATTTTTAGCAACAGAAGCTTACTATATTTTCAATTGATATAACCTAAAACTCTATTCAAGCTGTCGTACTATCAGCATTGCCTGACTTTGGTTTCCTTTGATATCTCCGTGGATCAATTAGTCTGAAACCATGTAGAGATTATTGTTGGTGATGACATTGTATTCCCCATCTTTCAGAAGTTCTACAAAGTAGGCAGCAATCTATTTTGCTACCTCTCTCTATTGTGTCTCATGTGTATTTGCTGAGGTTCTACCCCATCACCCGCTTACATTTGTAACTATTAATGTAGAGACGTCCTTCGTTGGATCCCAGTAAAGGGAAACTGAATCTTATAGAGATTAAAGGGTATGAAACTTGTACGATGTTGTAGGTTGTACTTCTTGTGACCATCTTGGTTGTATTTGTTCAAGTGGATTTTAGTACTTACGAATGCATTTGGTTTGTTAATGAAAAGAATTATGTACTTGTGATTGGAAATGGTGTATGGCAATGCTGAGTCCTTGAATTTATTGTCATTAAGATGGTTAGAGGGTCTTTTTAGATTTTAGATTTCTTGATTTCTTGTCAATTTCCATTTTATAGAATTTTGCCGCTTTTGTTTGTAGTTGCGTTCCGCTGTACAATTACATTTTAATTTTTTAAAGTTGGTATGTAATTTAACTTTAATTATTTTGTATAACTTTAATAAATAAATTTTGTGTACTATTACATTTTAATTTTTTAAAGTTAGCATGTAATTTAACAAATGCAGTTGATGACTTAGTTATCGGTGGAATATAATAAACTCTACAAGTTACCAAGTAGCTCTCTTGATATGAAATAACCTCACCTAAATTGGTCTATACTTTATAGGAATCTATAGTAGCATTGTCAATTTATCCGTGTAAACATCTTCCTGTAGAGTTTATTATATTCCACTGAAGGTTGATAACTTAATTATCTGTGAACTTTAGCAATTCTCTTACTTCAAAGTCCACTTAAGCTGTTGTTAATATTGGTTTGTCAGTTTTGTTCATAGTGTTACGCTGACTATAACTGTTGGTTTTGGTATGTATTATTTTTCCCTTTGTTTCGTAGGTTACCGTTGTAATTGTGTAGATTGATGGTTATTCTTATAAGCACAGCTACTCTTTTTAAACGCTTGAAAATTACTAGAAAATGAGGTTGTTATTCTTAATTGATATAGTTTTTTACCTCTCCTCACTTTTGTAACAGGACAAAATTTTATAATGTAGATGAATGCATGGTTCTCAATGGCTAAGTGTTTTATACATGTTTATTGTCTGCTACTTATTGCTAAAATTTCGTAATCATACATTCAGTCACTATTTTTTAAATAAAAAAATCCACTGTTATCTCTTTTTAACAACTTATTTTAGCAAATAAACATTCAATTATTCTTTCATTTATATTTTTTAAGAATAATTTATTATAGTTACGTGCTCTATTTCACAACTTATATTATCATTTCCTTCTCACTAATAATGAAATATTACAGTACGCATTGTCATAAAGTAGTCAAGGTAGCTTGTTGTCTAATTTAATAACAATCGTTAATACAATTCGTTATCTAAGCCACCGCGGATTTTTTAAAATATTTTTTTATTGACCTGGATTCTTCTGTGCATGAAAAGAATAGTACTTATAATGCTCCATACTCGAAATTATCAGAGGAAGGCATTCAACAACCTTCTCACAATCTGTCTTTCTACTCCCTATCAACTGAATAATACTGAGATTTGCTTGAGGGAAATGAAGAGAAAACATGTTGTGATTGTATTCTAAAGGTCGTTTTTTGTCCAGTATTATAAGTTTGCTTTCTTATTTTTTCCCTTTTGTTTTTATTTTTCATTGCATCCTTTTTGTCAAGCTCTATAATCGGTCCATCGTAGCCTTACGCCTTTTACCTCAGCATGTAGAATTGTTGTTTTGTACAATCACCATCCATCCCTTTCCTTTAAAACTATCATACCATGTTGCTAGAAGTATATTCAGTCCGTTACACTATTTATTAATTTGGGCTTCTCTCTAGGGATGTCTTATCTGTAAATCTATTTTGTTGTTGCTGTCTTCGTACTCTCTGCCTTCTTAACCAAGTAAACCGCTGTTCCATTTTCCGAAACTATTAATAAGTTTCTTATGCTTGTTTTGAATCACTGATAAGTCTTTGCATATTGTTTATTGGTAAATAGTTAGATTATTGAATAAAATTTGATAAATCTCTTTAAGAACATCTGATCTGTAGGTAGTTGCTATATGCTTACTCCGTCATCTTAACTAAGTACACTGCTGTTGCATTTTTATGAATTGTTGAATACAGCTCTTATGCTTTATGAATATCATCAATAAGTCTTTTGCATTATTGTATATAGGCTGGTGCTTTCAGATCAGATGGTTGGCGATCAAAAGTTGATCATCTCCTTAGCACGGTTGCTTCAAATGCTTCCACGACGACGAGTTCTACGTCGTGGATAGCTCTGGGAGGGCAGTGGTTGTTGATCGAAACAGCGCCGTTTAAAATGTAACATTTGATTCACTGGATACTCTTGTATGTGTCAACTCTTTGAATAGATTTAATTTATAATTATATCATGGAATTTGTTGAGTAGTTAGTATTGTTAGGCTTTAATTTTTCAAATTTAGAACATTGTGTCTCTACTTATTTCATGTTCTTATTTTGTCGCTAAACACTTTATTTCCATAGAGTTCTGCTGTTACTGAGGTGATATATTATAATGTTACTTGTTGAATTTTATTTTACCACTTCTAACTTCTTCCTTCTACCTTGAATGATCTGTCTTCATGAACATTCAGGTGGCCAGTTTATTGAAAAAATGCAATTACATGTTGAGCATTCTGTATCATGAGATAAAGATGTAGCTTTTGTTGTATCTATACCGCCTACCAAAAGTGATATTCTGCATCCTTGTGATGTGGCTGGGGTATCTTCTTGGTTTAGTTTGCCCAGTGATTGCCTATTGGCTCATAATATATTTGTTAATTTAAAATCTATCATAACTTAATGAATTAACTATTGCTCTATTGTTTTTTAAGGATGTGGAGATTGTTTATGGTTACAATAACATACCAAAAAGACGTCCTTCGTCTCTGAAGCCATTTTCATTGAATCAGTTCAGTCATCTAATGAGAATGGAGGTAGTTTTTCTTATCTCTTTGCTTCGAGACACGGTCTTAATATTTAACGTGCACATGTGCATCTGCTCACTTCAAAGTTTGCAGTTGTTAAACTTTACGACTTTAACATTGTTCATGGTTTCTTTATTCCCCGCACTCATTTCCTTTTTCTACTTCTGTCAGATTGCCATAACAGGATTCACAGAGGTCTTAACTTGGATTCTTGGCTCATATAAAGAAAATTTCACCATGCTGAAACGTAATGATGAAAAGAAGACAACAGTAATAATTGGGAATCCCCGGTCAGCTGATTTCAAGGTTAGTTCGTCTGAAAATAAAATGTTAATTCATTCTCTTTTTACCAACAAAATGTTCATTTGCATGACCCTCTACTGTTATTTGCAAGTGCCACGCACCAGTCATGGCAAACTTACTGAAAAACGTGGCACATAACAAAGATCACCCCAAACCTATAAAGCTAAGTTGGACTTGTTATAGTTGCACAATTTATTATATAAAATGGTTGCCACTTGCCAGTATAGAAATACCCGTGTCTAGAGAGGCGGTACCAATCCAGTATCTAATACAGCTCTTGCTGGAATATTTGAAAAATTAAGGAGCTTGATGTGCCCAAGGAAATTGTTGAGTGTAACATTAAGAGAGCTTAAGAGAAGGGACAAGAAGCTTTCACTGAGAAAATACATGAGGTATCATATCTTTTGTATGATGTCTGGACTATCCTTTTTTTATAACTCTTTCCTTCCGTCTGCATGTTAGTTTTAATTTGAATGTGTTGAGTATTGAAGTTTGTTACTGATTTTCCATCAGATATATGGCTATGGTAGAGTAGGTATTGTTGTTGAAGTATCAACTGATAATATAAACATATCAATACAAGCTATTAAAGGGGTACTTAAGGACTTCGGAGGAAAGATGGCTGATTCTTGGTCCGTTTTGTTTAAGTTCAATCGTGCTCGGGTTGTTAACATAAAAGTCACTGACAGTGAAGGTAGTCACATTTCATTTCAAGGTGCAGATTAGTACCAATAATGTTGTACTAATGACCATGTCTAATTTTATTTTGGTATATATATATATCAGATGTTAACAGTGGAACTCGACACTCTAACGGAGCAACAAGTTGTTGGGATTTATGGGCTTCAACATTTGTCGCAACAGGCCGAAGAGCTTCTACCACAAGGGTTTGAACAACTAAACCACTCCCAGATTGATACCATAGCCACTGGACTATCAATGGTGGCATGGAAGTTTTGGAGCATAAAAATTTTGGAAGCAAGTTCTTTAACTAATTTTTCATGGTTGTTTTGGAAGTTTCTAAGTTCTGTAACAATGAGCATTCTGATATAATGCCCTTGGCATAGAAGAGTTTAACTATTGCAGCTTCAACGTTTTTGTGCATTTTATATTATACCGTTAATTGTGTGTGTGTGGGTATTCATTCTATTTTAAACATGTCAACCATATGAAACTGTTGTTTTATATCCATACTAAGTTTTTCTCCACCTTATTAACTGGTAATGGGCACTCCACTGTTCAGGGTCGTCCACAACAACAGCTCAATTTTTGTTTGACAAAAGGTGTAGGGCTTCGCAGTTCTTTGTTATGGTGTTCTCTTGATCTGTGAAAACTCGACGGTGTTATTTTGTTGTCTTATTCGACAATCAGAGATAATTATAACCGGATTTGGGTGAAAGCAAAGCACATTTTCCTGTCATTATTCATTACTATTCCTGCCGTACTTTAAAAAATACATTCATTCAGACAAAATTATACTATATATGCAAGATTCGGTGCTCAAGTGATTATGACATCGGAATCCCATCGAAATGGTACTGTTGATTCAATTTTCTGGTTTGTAGATATGAAGGTTTTTGAGTTTTTTTCTCCAGATATAGATGGTTTTGATTTTAGGTACCGAGCTCTGTAACAAAACGCTTGAGAAGCTGGGGAAGAAGTATGACATTGTTGTTAATATTCAAAGAGATGAGCCCTTGATTGATCTTGAGATAATTGATGGCATTGTAAAAGCTTTGCAGGCTATATATAACTTGATCTCCTTTAATTTGGTTTCCTGTATAAAAGTCCGAGTTCTTGAACATATGTTAGGTTTTGGATTTCAAAAATAAAACAAAATAGAATATTGGGCATCATTGAATATAGATTAGTCAAGAAGATAGATATCCAGTCGTTGTCTTTGATATATTGGTAGAAGTTGATCGTAGGATTTTGAGCGGGATCACGATATACCAAACTTCCTGTTATTTTGTTACTATTTCGCATGGAATTCCAATTTAGATCCATTTCAGTGGCTCTACTTCTTATGTGTTACATAATCTGTTTACATCAATGGTTAGTTTAGGCTGCGTCGGATGTAGTTTTTAGCACTGCAGTGACTTCCCTGAAGCCCGAGAATGCATTTGATCTGAATCGTGTGAAATGTGTTGTTGACAATCGCGGCTATGCCATATATTTTTCACGAGGGCTGATCCCATTTAACAATTTCGTACTTGAATTCACAATTTGTGTGTTGTTTCAGTTCTGCTATCCTACAGTGTCTGATTCGTTTGGTCTCGTTCTTGTTGCAGATCAGCTAAAGTGAATCCTTAGCTTCCCTATCTGCTTCATCTTGGAATTCAGGTAATGGAAATGATCATATATGTCTCATTTTTCATCATACCGTTGTAGTAACTTAACCAAGTTTGGGTTCTAACATCTTGTCTGTTATAATGTGTAGAGCTTTGACACCAAGTTTCTGAAGATATATCTTGAGTTGCCTCCAACACCACTACAACTCGAAGAAGATCTCGAGATACTGAAAGTATTGGAAAATGGCTACAAGATGAAGGTATCTATATGGAACTCTCCTTTTTTTCATGTAGAGTAATGGAGAATACTCCTTTATGAAACTATTTTATTTTATGATTTTTCTCTCTTAGAACATATAGTGAGGTAAATAGTTTTGTGTTTTCTTCGGTAAAGGTGATAAAAGTGAACCATGAGACTCATGGTGTAGATGCTCCACAAGATGTAGAAAAGATAAAAGCTTATATGCGTCACCAGTATAGATCAAGTTCTGCATAAAGTTCTGCATTGGGTACTTGGGAGCCAATTTTTCGCAAATGAGTGCATCAATTCCCTTTCTCATTTTCTTGGTCATCTTGAGTTGCAGAAAGTTGATTCAATATTACTCCAGGAAATTCCTTCTTTTAAATTAGAAAATACTAGGTTCTAGAACTTCTACTGGTCAAAAGAGTTGTAATTTCAATACAATCAATAGGTCAACTGTTATTCACTTGAGTGTTTTTTTTGTTTTGTCCTGCTCTCATTTTTACCCTGCAGGTGTCTCCTAGTGATGTAGTTGAGTTATCAGAAATATTCCTTCCTATTCCTTACACGGGATTCAAAGCTATTCGAGCGGGTTTAATTGCAGACACATACTTGGAAGCATGTCTGTCTCTCATTTCAAGAAAAAAAATGAAGAGTAATACTTTTTAAATCTTCCCTATTCTGCCGTGTAATGATCATGGAACCATTTTTTGCTGACTTCTTGAGTTGTCTTCGTACATCTTAATACAGATATGAACTTCAAGGAGATGAGGAAGAACAGATGATGCAGTTAGCTGAGGATGGTGATATTTATAGTAAGTTGGTCCGATCTTTAGCTCCTTCAATTTTTGGGCATGAAGACATTAAGAAAGTCCTTCTACTTCTTCTGGTTGGTGCTCTTCATCGGAAGTTAAAGGATGACATGAAGGTAAAAGAACAAGTCCACCATTAGTTTCATTGTTTCCTTTTGGTTTCTGGAAAATAACAATTGGGAACATACTGAACTCTATTGTTTTTTAATCTAATCATTCGTGTTGCCAAGGCTGTGGTAATATGTTTATTGTTTATGTTAGGGCATCAATTAGTTATCAAATTATCTCATTTTTTTCTCTCTGTAATTCATGGCATTGGGTCCATATTCTTGATCTGGATTTACCCATCATGTTGTTTTCATAAAATGTAGATAAGAGGAGATCTACATATTTGTTTGATGGGTGATCCTAGAGTTGCAAAAAGTCATCTTCTTAAGCATATAATCAATGTTGCTCCCAAAGGTATATACACAACTGGCAAAGGAAGTAGTGGAGTTGGTCTAACTGCAGCTATTTAGAAAGACCTCGTGACAAATGAGATGGTTCTTGAAGGTGGAGCACTGGTAAGAAAATCTCATCCATCATTCATTACTTTCAGTTCACTTTCTATGGGACAAGACTATTGATTGCAATGCCTGATCATCCATATGAGAATACATATCTGGAAAATGTAAATAGCATATGCTGATGTAATGTTAATATCTTGCCTGGCAGATATTTTTCATAAGTCCAACACTTTCATACTCACAAAAGGCTTATTTATTGAATAATTGCAATAGGTTTTAACTGACATGGGAATATGCACAATAGATAAGTTTGACAAAATGGACGACTCTGATTGCTCAGCAATACACGAAGTCATAGAGCTGCGGAATGTGAGCATTGCAAAAGCAGGGATCACTACATCTCTTAATGCAAGGACTGTTGTCCTTGCTGCTGCTAATCCAGCCTAGTATAGATTCTCAATTCTCCATAAAACAATTATGCCCATTTCTTCTGTTAGTTTAACTCGTACACTACTCAGCAATCTTAGAATATCAGCAGTAAGTGTGGTGGACTTCGATCGATTAATTTCCCAGTATAATGGGGATCCATTGTCCATGGTTTAGTATGAAAGCCAGCAAATTATTTCAGGACTCTACTGGAGCATAGATTTTAATGGTGCCTATGTTGCATGATTGTTTTTAATTGATTATTTCCTTAAGTCTAATGCGATTGGATCTTTTTACGTACTCATGCATTGGCTAGGCTGTGGTTTTCTGATACAGTTGCCCAGAGTGATGTGGACGAGGCCCTTAGACTCATGGAGATGTCAAAGTTTTCTTTGTATTCAGAAGAACACCGAAAGTCATGCTTAGATTCAATCTCCGACATTTATTCAATCTTACGAGATGAAGCTGCAAGGACAAGCAAGATGGACATTAGTTATACTCACGCTCTTAACTGGATTTCCAGAAAGGTTAGTTCATCGCACCCTCTATGGTTTCCGCTGCTAAACCTCTAAAAATACCTCGCTAAATGCATTAAGGGATTAGTCAGGAGTCTGTTTACTGAATGGTATTCTTACAAGATAAGTTTCCTTATGCAAATTTTCTCTACTATGTATTTTGGGATACAGTGAAGCCCAACTGAAAAAATGTCTGGAAGAATATGCAGCCTTGAATGTGTGGCAGATCCATCCAAACACATTTGCTATCCGATTCATCGATGCATGATGTCTTTTTCATCCCCAGAAATGAACATTTCATCTCATATCGTTGCAAATGCAGTCTAGGAAAAGCATCTCATATAGTTTCTATGGGAATAGTTTTAGCATTTTTAGAAATTTGTCTTTTCTTGATTATATTTGAATGATGGGTTTTGAAGAATGTTTTAGCCTTTTACAAAGACTCAGACCTAAGCCCTTTTGGAGAAAAACTTCTCTGTATTTACAATTAAAGCTTCAATAGAATTGCTTTCATCATTCCTGCTTACTTAACCGTTATTTATGTGGATATGCCTACATAATGAATCTCAATTGATTATGCACATCCATGCAGGTTTAATCTCTATTATTGAAAACCAATATGTAAAGTTTTAAACTCATAATCCTGGGTACTTTGTCTTCTTTCAACCCTTGTTCTGAGGACATAGATGAAAGAAACATTCATCTTCTGGTTGATAATCACAGAGAGTAAGTGTGTTTGTTTTTTAGCATCTACGAGGCATATCATCTAAAGAGTAAGTGTGTTTGTTTTTTTGTTTCCTAACCCCAATGAAGGATATGTGTTTCAATTTCAAACATTGTGTGGTGGTTTAATGAGTAACCTCAGTCGAGATTTGGGTAGAGGTACATCTATGATTGATTTGGCAGCAAGGGTGTTTATATGTAGATATTGTGCTGTTTAACTCTAATTTGGCTGGCTGGCGTTTTACGTTTAGCTCCGGTGAGGGTTTGTGTGGCATTTCCTCGCGACGTTCCCGTTTTCTTCGCTCAAGTTTTTATCATGCTTCCTATTACGTTTTCATTTCCTTTTCTCATTGCTCGCTAAGTGCTACGACTCCTTGCATATCTTTTCTATCCTTTTTTTATTTTGAGGACTTTTTGTCTAAATGAAACTGTCAGTCAAACAACAGAGCTTATTAAGGTGTCCGTTTAATCCATTTTTTTGTTTTACAAAAATGAAGGTTGTAAGCCTTTATTGCATATGGAGCTGGACAAACTTCTATTTATTTTGATTCTGCATAATCTGATGGAGTTTAATAGAAGTCCGGGTGATCTAATGGAACTTTCACCTTTTTTGTCCAATGTCAACCGTGTTGCAGAGGCTAGTTGTTTAGCTCAGAAATTGAGTACGATGTTTGAGATGAATAATTATTATGCTTAAACATGAAAATTTAGTCGCTTAAATAGGCCAATAGTATATCATTGTCATTATTCTTCATTTTTTCCCTCTCTCAGTAACTAATAGTCACGTTTACGAAGCTTAACCGCTCAGATTATGTTGCTATAATATATTCTTTTGTATTTCCTTCTCCAAGTGCTATGCTACCCCTACAGTATAGGTTTATTCTGTTATAATTTTTGGGTCTTTCTTATGATGTCATTCTCAAAGAATATTAAACTGGAGTATTACCTATATCAAGGCATGAAAATACCATGTTGTAGTTGACTGATGAATGTGCTTTGGCTAATTAAGCATGGTTTTCTTGGGGTTTATAACTACTTGATTTTAGATTTGAATAGGACTCATTCTTAAGCAGCAAGCTATTTAAGTAGTTTTTGCTTTTAATTGTCGTGTCTGCTGAAGTTAGTCTCATCTTCCATGAAAAGTAGTGCATTGCATGTGCCTTAATCATATGCATAAAGAGCATTGATTCTCTGGAGTCAACATGACATTAGAGATGTACTAAAATCTCATGCATGATTACACATAGATACTGCGCCGATGCAATCTGTCCTGGGTAAATTTCTATTTCACAGCTTCTTAGCTGTTACATATAGAAAAACATAATGTAGAACTGGGATGAATTCTTTAGAGGTATCACATTTCCACTGCATTCTGGAGTAGTGGTGTGGTTGAAAAATGTAAATCTTATATTATGACAGTAGATTTTTAATAGTCCTAGCTAATATCATCCAGAATGATTGACCGAAAATGATAATTTGATGCAGTGATGCATAGCATGGTGCTACTACTCTTTGCTCATTTCTGATTGTATCATCATATGTGAGATTGCAATTCAATTTTTTTTCATCTGCTGCAGTAATGGGAGGTCGTCACTGTACCTCTCAAAGATACAATTTTTAAGCCCAATATGCTTACTAAATACAACTAAGTAGATAGTTTGGCAAGTCGGGGTCGTCCACAGAGAAGAGG
>JAULKM010000007.1:3000039-3011866 GCA_032355605.1 Rubia tinctorum
CTGTAACTGCCATTGCATTTAGTCCCAGGCTTGACCGTGTCTATCAGCTATTATCGTAATCCTCTCCCAGATTTATTTAATCCCCGTTCCCCTTTTTGGCTTTTCATGTTGGCTTTGTTTTCATCTTGAATGGTAGATTTTTTTGTGGCTGATGCCTGTTGCTTCTGGTTTCAGCATTTGTTATAGTGAACAAAATACCCAGTATTAGCTCTTTCTATTCTAAGCAAGTTTACTTGCTGATTATGATGCAGTTAGGCTGACAATAATGTGAAACAGAAATTGAGCTTCAGCTTAAATGCTGTTGGCGCAATTTTATGTTTTGGTTCTTTCTGTGGATCTAATTTTAAGTGTCAATGTAGGTGGCATTGCTGGTTCTCGAAGTGGGTATGATTGATCTTTATTGATTGCAATCATGTATATGATAACTAGATATCAGAATTCATGATACAGGTAGTTCAGGCTGACAGCTATTTGGTTAGAGCTATGTAGCTGCAGTAGTTGGTCCAGCTTACACAGCTGTGGCCATTTGTTATACTTAGTATTTGGTTGTATATTACCTTTTTTAGGGCTAAATATTAACCTCCCTTGTTCGCCGTATTAGATTCTTGAGAAAGTCTCAGGAAAGACGGTCTTTCCTGAGACTTATGGATAGTCCACTGTACTTTTTACCTTAAATGTTGTAATTTTTCATAAATATTAAATGTTGCATTTTAAAAGTTTAAACAAGTAATAATGTGTATTTGAATGTGAAAATATAAAAATAAATAATACAATGTTTTTAAAAAAAATTCTAAATTTAATTTGTAATTTAACAAATACAGTGTATAAGGTAAAAAATACGTAGATTGTCCATAAGCTTATGGACAGACCGCTTATCAGGAGACTCTCTCCATGTCTAGATTGTTTATCCTATGATACCTGTTAGAATTATGTTGCATGTAATTTACAAATAAGAACATCTTTGCAACCTACACCTACTTGATTCTCTCTATGTGATTTATGCGGACACATAATAGACCCTCGCAAGCTCTCTCTCCCTCATATGTGTGTGTGTGTGTGTGTGTGTTTGCTTCTACTTTGCATCTACTTTGGATGTGTATTGTGTGGAATAAATTTACTTTATATATGAGAATTTTTCTGCTGGAGAACTGCAAATATCCTACTTTATAGTTGCTGCCCTGGCTCATTTTGTGACGTTCATCTCCTTTGCTGCTTTCAAAATCCAGATCTTCAGACGATGGAACTTGTAGGATTTGGGATGCAAGAAGCTCAAATGTCAGTCCTCGTGTCTATTTGCCAAGACCTGTGGAGACCATTTCTGGTTAGGAAACAATTTTTTATATTGCTTGGTTGCATTCGTTATGGTCATCCAATGCAGAGCTGTTTACTGTGGTAAGAATTGGTGCAGGGAAGACAAGCAGCCTCCCTGTGTCTAATGTGGCCTCATCAAGTAATATTCCCCAGGGTAATCAAATATTATGCTGTGCATACAACGCAAATGGAACAGTCTTCGTCACTGGGAGTTCAGATACGCATGCTAGGGTAATAAAACAATATATTATTCTCTCTCAAGTTGGTTTATAAAGAAGGATGACTAGTTTTGTTTCCGACCTTTGTCTCTTGTCTTTGGGACTTTTGGTAGGGCTCTTCGAAAGAACTGAGAATTTGTGAAAAGTGTTAACTTGGCATCTACTTAGTATTCTCTAGGTCTAGGAGGTTTAATAGTATTAAGAAATAGATGTGCTTGGAAAGAAATCTCCATGTCTTTTACAGTGTTTATGTGGTTATGATGCACTTGTAATAAGCAGGATGTGACACATTATTGCTAACTTAATTGCTCTGTTCAGGTCTGGAGTGCATTCAAATCCAGTTTAGATGATCCAGAGAAACCAAATCATGAGATTGACTTACTGTCTGGCCATGAAAATGATGTCAATTATGTTCAGTTTAGGTCAGTACATACTTGTTATTCATCATTTTCTGAAAAGTTTTCATTACAAAAAAATTAACAGTATGGGTCAAGAGAGAGAAACATATTTATACACGCACAGACAATAACTGCATGCATTTGGTTATAACAAATATATTAATAGAAGAAAAAGGTGCAATGCCTCCAGGTCAAGAATCTCAAGGCCTTATTGAATTCTCTCACTCGCAGTGGCTGTGCTGTGGCTCCTAGACATTCAACATCTGATCCGATGGAGGAGAAGGGTTCAAAATTCAAAAACTCCTGGTCAGTAATCAACTAAGACAGTGTTTTATCAACTTGATATTTCCTGTATGATATTAGTAATTGCTTATTTGTTTTCTTCATTTGCTTGGATACTCCAGGTTTAGTCATGATAATATAGTCACTTGTTCACGTGATGGTAGTGCTATTATCTGGGCTCCTAAGTCGCACAGAACTCAGGTGACTTCTGGTTTCATTGAGATTTAGATCAAGTATTGTTTAAGTTTTCTTGTAATTTGATATTTTGCTCTTCCAGTTCTTTCTCCTTTTGTAGTGACTGATGCTTTAATCGTTGGTTTATTGTTGGCTTTGAAACTAATATGTGCTTATTGTTATTAGGGTAAAATGGGGCGTTGGGTTCGGGCATACCATCTTAAAGTTCCTCCTCCTCCAATGCCTCCTCAACCTCCTAGAGGGGGTCCACGCCAGAGATTTCTTCCAACTCCTCGTGGTGTTAATATGATAGTGTGGAGCCTGGATAATCGCTTTGTGCTTGCTGCTATCATGGGTACCAATTGCATGCAAACATGTTTCTCCATGTGCTTGTATTTTTTGTGGTGACAATATGATAGTGTGGAGCCTGGATAATCACTTTGTGCTTGCTGCTATCATGAGTACCAATTGCATACGAATATGTTTCTCCACGTGCTTGTACTTTTTACTGCTGTTAATGAGTTAGTTATAAGTGTTTGTTTACACTTGTGCATATGCATCTTTAAACTCCCCAGCATATAACAGAGTATCTTACTTGTTAGCAAGTTGCATCAGTGCAACAGTGACTCTGTAGTGGTTTACTCTGTGTCTTACTTTTATTCATTCAGGGAAGCTCATAAATTTTTAATCCAACTTTATATGCAGATTGCAGGATATGTGTTTGGAATGCCAGTGATGGTAGCTTGGTACATTCCCTGACTGGTCATACAGCGTCTGTAAGTTGTTTCTGAACTTATATTGGAGCTACTAAGAAAAATATATTTCGAAACTTACCTTCCTAGTAAGATTATTTGCTTTATTTAGCTTGGGATATTATAATGCAGAACTGTTGTTAAGATGGATTTAAAGGATTAGCTGCTTTATTTAGCTTGGGATATTAGAATGTAGAACTGCTGTTAAGATGGATTTAATGGATTAGCTGTTTTATTTAGCTTGGGATATTAGAATTCAGAACTGCTGTTAAGATGGATTTAATAGATAACAAGGAATTGTGGGAGTAAATAACTGTAGTCTAAAATGCTCTACATAGTCTTTCATGTAAATTTGTCTTTTGGCTAGCGTGTACATCTTTACGAGAATATGTTTTGCAGTTGTGCCTACCACATCAGAGTGACAAATATGTTGAGAGTTTTCTGTAAAAAATGTAGACTGGCCAATAGGTTTGTTCTAATTTAGGTGCTATTCTTATTTGTTTTTCAGACTTATGTTTTGGATGTTCATCCTTTCAACCCTAGAATTGCTATGAGTGCTGGGTATGATGGCAAAACAATTGTTTGGGATGTAAGTTTAACTCTCTATTTGGGTTCTTCTCAAGCACCATCTTATTCTGGTATTCAGTGTCCTTATCCACTTGTAACTTTCCCTACTTCCTTTCATAGATATGGGAGGGCATCCCTATTTGGACATATGAGATCGGGCGTTTTAAATTGGTGGATGGAAAGTTTTCACAGTAAGCTATTTTGAGTGATCTTACATAAATATTTCTTGTGTTAACGTACATTACTGTTACTTAGAATACTTTGCTCTATGGAAATCGATGATCGTGTTTCTTCTTGATGACTTAGAGATGGGACATCTATTGTACTCTCAGATGACGTTGGACAAATTTATTTTCTTAACACAGGGCAGGGTGAGTCCCAGAAGGATGCGAAATATGACCAGGTATGTGGATGGTTTTCAGTTGTTGGCTGTTGTCCTGCTTGTTTGCACTCATGTACTATTTTTCTAACTTTAATTTGGCCCGGCAGTTCTTTCTTGGAGACTACCGCCCTCTTGTCCGCGATACTCATGGCAATGCCATTGATGAGGTTAGTAGATCATCATCTGTGTCTATAGAAAGTGTAGCATATAATCAAGGCTAAGGCATCAACTGTTGATATGATTCCATTATCTTCTGTCAGTTAATTAAAAGCAAGATGTGTGTTTTCATGTAGGAGACACAGCTTCTTCCGTACCAGAGGAATATCCAGGACCGTCTTTGTGATTCAAGTATGTCATTGTTATTAGATTATTTCAATTGTTTTCCTTGAAATCATAAATATCTTAGTCTTGACATGACGTTATTTTGATATGGAATATTAGGCATGCTTCCATACCCAGAACCTTACCAGAGTACATACCAGCGTCGCCGACTTGGTGCCCTGAACATTGATTTTCGCCCGTCAACCATTAAGCTTGCTGTTGGTACATATATTGGTTTGGGCCAAGAGTACCATATTTTACCTTTGGCTGACTTGGACCTGGTGGTTGACCCGTTGCCCGATTTTGTTGAGGCAATGTATTGGGAACCAGAAAATGATGTTATACGTGACGAGACCGACTCGGAATACTTGGTCACTGATGAAAATTCTAGTGAAGGAGGGAAGGAACATTCAAGTGATAACTCACGAAGTGATCCCGAATGTAGTGAAGCAATCCAAGTTGGACGGAGTAAAAAAGATGGGCTTCGCAGATCAAAGCGGAAAAAAACTTCTGCAGATGTAAGTTTAATCTTCGTAATATCAGCTGTCATTTGTGACTGGATGTGTAACTTATTTTTCTTGATTTGCAGTCTGACTTTTTGACTACTGGAAGACGCATGAAGAAGAAAAAGAAAATCTCTGGGTCTGTAGGCCCTTCCATACGGAATAGAAAAACTAAAAAGCGAAGAAATGGGAGAAAACATTCTTCTAGGAGGAAGTCTGCTGAAGGCAAGTTAATCAGGCCTCAGCGATTAGCTGCGCAGAATGCAGTTAATGGATTTTATCAACCACCGAAATATTCTACAGATGAAGATGTAGACGAGAGCCTGGAAGATGATTCATCAGGACATGATTCTTCAACAGAAGGTACAAACACGAAGAAGAACCGAGTGGTTCACCATCTGCGGAAGGAGAAGCAGAAGACTATAGCTGAGGAAAAGGGTTCCTATAGTGGCTCTGATACCATTAAATGCCCTGAGCAAAATGAATCTTCAAAAGATGTGGGAAACAAGAAGAGGTTGGTTGTGAAGTTTACCATGCGTAAGCCAAAGCCCTCACCTTTTGAAGATAAGAAGACAGAATGCGACAGCCAGGCTATTACAGCATCATTTTGCCAGTCGGGTTTGGGGACTTCTTCTATTTATGAGACTAAGGAGCCTTTGAAGGCAATGGACGGTTGCCAGGAAACTCGAGTTGATTCAGGAGAGGTCAGAGTATGCACAGAAAGTCAAATGGAGTTGAGATATCCAGTGCCCACGGATGATAGCCACTCTGAGAATGGTATCATTAAACCAGAGAATGAAAGCATGAATCCTTCTGCTGATCTAGAAAGAGGTAAACATAAGTTGGTTAATTATGGGGAGAAGCAGGTGTCTGAAGCTAGTGAATTAGAGTATGTACCTTCTCTGGAAATTAGTGCCATCTCCAAGCTAAAAGATGTGCTCCCTAGTGATCGAAACATTGTCAAGGTGGGAGAGAAGCATTCTGAATCTCCAACCAGTGATGATAATTTGGTTGTTGGAGAAAACACTGCTGTTGAGCCGAATGAGATTAAAAAACCAAAAGTAACAATTATCAAAATTAAGCCAACAAGAATGATGCAAGATTCAGCTGCAGTTTGTGATCCTACTACTAGTAATGGTAATTTTGATTCTGGACACTTCTATCTAGAAGAGCAGAGTTCAGCTTCGAGCTCAGAAGAAGTTGATGAAACTGAGTCCTACTCAGATGCATCTTGCAATAGTACCTCTGATGAAGATGTACCAAGTGAACTACCTGATGTTGCCACTGATGCCGTGCGTAGAAAAAGATCCTTGAGGCTGAAGGCAACTACGAGGGAGACGGATGAAATGGCTTCTCGATGGACCGACATTCCATCCAGAAGAGCACTTGATTCTTTCCCATCAAGAGGGATGTCAATGTCCACCTTCATACCTAGGTCATCTAGGAGCAAAGGAGAAGGTTACTTTGGTGAAGACAGAAGTACACTAGCTGGCAGGAATTTACAAGTTGAACAACGGAAACCAAATTGGCTGCTTTTGACAGAGCAGGAGGAAGGGTATCGTTACATACCTCAGCTTCGTGATGAAGTGGTTTATTTAAGACAGGTATGTTGCTTTCATGCACAAAATTGTCTTCAGAAAAAATTGTTAGGCCTTTTGAGCACTCTTATCAAGTTGACGAGCCTACTGTTTAGTTAGTTTTTCTTTGAATTCAATCTTTGATTCAAATGACCTATTATTCTCCTCTACTTCTAGGGCCATCAAGAATCTTCCGAATTTGGAAATAGGTCACGGGGTTCACCTTGGATGAAATATCGAAATATGAGAGCCGTGGAAGCTTGTTCTGTTGAAGAGCTGGATTATTCAACTATTGCGGGTTCTGGAGAGGGTGGTTGTGAAATCACTTTTAGATTCATAGACTCCTCGTCCGAATATTTTGGACAGAAATTTAAACTCACCCTGCCTGAATTGGTAGGCTCTCCTGATTTTATTGTAGAAAGAACATGGTATGAAGCTTCTGTGAACAGAAACTGGTCCCTGAGAGACAAATGTTCGGTTTGGTGGAAGGATGAAAGTGTGCAAGGGGGTTCTTGGTGGGATGGCAAGGTAGTTTCAGTACAGGACAAGTCCGATGAATTCCCTAACAGTCCCTGGGAGAGGTACACTGTGAGATACAAGAGTGATACAGAGAGTAGTAATCGTCATAGTCCCTGGGAATTGCACGATCTTGACAAAAAATGGGAGCATCCCTGTATAGACCCTGATTCAAGAGACAGGCTGCTGGCATTCTACAATAGGTTGCTTGAAACAGCAAGAAGAAAGGTTTTTATCTTTCCTTGGCAATTGATATCACTTTTCTCCGCTTATCTCATTTGGTTGAAAATGTAGTTGAAATGTTATTAAACGGTTTGAACCAAAGAAGCATGCAAAGAAGTGCCAAATTGATGAGTTGTTTTTTGTTTTGTTTTTTTTTTTTTGTTCTGTTTCAGGATGATTATGGCCTTCTGAAGTTGCATGAAGTTTGTCAGAAGAAAGACTTCATTAACAAGTATGTTCTCTTGGCTATATTCCTTGTTAATAAGCAGGATTGTGGAGATATTTACTTCTCTGCTGCGTTTGCCACAGGTTTCCAGTTCCATTGTCGCCTGAGATAATCAAGTTAAGGTTAGAACTCAACTACTATCGCACATTGGATGCTGTGGAGCACGATGTTATTATGATGGTAAGAAATGCTCGGAGTTACTTCGGGAAGAATCGGGACCTCTTAGCGAAGATGACCAAACTGACTGAATTGTTTAGCAAGAAAATCGACAAATTATGATGTGTTATTACTGCCCCTTCCTTATTGTTATGGAGTGTACTGATGATCCAGTTTTGTGGAGTGGATCTCTCTACTTTGACCTCAGAAATTGCATGTTTTTACAGTCTTTACTCTTTAGGTAGCCATACCATTTGTTGAAAAAAGATAGCCATGCATAGGTCTAATATCAGGAAATCAGTCAGTTCTACCCCTAAACTCCCATGTGGGACGTGACCTGTAGGTAAATTATTGGGGGTATGATGCTGACGGTATTTTCAGATATTATTTTATCTCGAGTCAAAACTGTAACTGTATGAAACACATGACTAACAAATTTATGGGATGGATTCATTGAGGGATAACCTTGGTGTGTTTTTCCTTCAAGGTTTTGAACTAGCTCCTGTTGATGGTGGGTTGTGTTTGATATATTTAAATCTATACATATGTCGGGTTGCTTCTTGAAATGATTCAATTGATATGATATTAGGACAGTGTCCTTATTTACACCCAAGTATGATGCTATAAAGTGTAGCTGTTTATCACATTAGGGCACTATAAAGTGTCCCAATTTACAACGTATTATTACACTATAAAGTGTCGGTAGTGAATAAGACCATAAACCATCCCTATTTATAATATATTAGGACAGAATAAAGCGTCTCTATTTACAACATATTATGACAATATAAAGCGTCCCTAAAAGTGTCGCTGTTTATAACGTATTAAGACGCTATAAAGCGCCCCTTTTTAGGCATATTACGACATTGTCAAGTGTCTAGTTATTAGGACACCATTAAGCATCCTAATAAAGTTTCGCTGATTATGACACATTAAGACACAAGAGCATCAGCATTTACAGCTAATTATGATGTTATAAAGTGTCGCTATTTATAACACATAAGGACACTATAAAAGTGTCGATATTTACAATATTTTATGACACTATAAAGTGTCGGTATTTAATATGACACTATAAAGCGTCCCGAAAAGTGTCGCTTTTTATAACATGCTATGACGCTCTAAAGCGTCTCTATAGCTTTTACGACATATTATGACACAAATAAGTGTCGGTAAATAATAAGACACTATTAAGCGTCACTATTTACAAAATATTTTTACACTTACGCTATAGAGTGCCAGTAGTTTAGGATACATAAAGTGACCCTATACAATGTATATATTTGTAACAATTAGGACAATATGAAGCATCCCTATTTTTTACATAATAGAACATTGTAAAATATTCCTATTTATTACACATTAGGACACTATAAAGCATCCCTATTTTTTTAAACATAATAGAACATTAGAAATATCCCTATTTATTACACGTTAGGACACTATAAAGCGTCCCTACTTATTCATACACTTCAATGTAATATCTTAGGACACAGTACTCGACTACTCGTAAGCCCAAGATGAAATAAACCCCTGGTTTTGTAGCCTTATCAAAAGCAGTTTTTTAAAAACTGTAGGATGGTTTTTCAAAAAAAAAAAAACTGCAGGATGGAATCCAAATGTCGTTTGGTAAATATATCCCATACAACGTTGAAGCTAGTATTCAATCATCAAGACCCTGAAACAAAGAAAGTGTAAGCCTATTTTGATGAGTGCAACCTATCAAGTGATATAGTTTTAAAACCAGCCAGGAACTCATCCAACCCGAAAGACATAAAACTTAGTTCATATGAAACTACTCATCAAGTAATGCAGTGAGAAGAAACAAATGCTTACCTTCTCTTCCTAAATTCATCATTTTGTTTCCTGATCTCATCTCGCTCTTCTGTATCTTCGTTAAGTTCTTCAACACGTTTATTGCACAGTGATGCTTTCTTCCGGTACCTGTCACAGTGGCATCCTTATCGGAGGAGTTAATAACGACGCAGTTATTACTTATCCAATAAGAGATTCATACTTGGTAATCGAATCAAGATTTGGACTCTCTCCTTCAATTGAGCTTTCAAGGAGGGCTACTGTCTCAAGTGCTGAGTTAGGACGTTAGCTGCCTCAAGAGTCTCATTGGTCAATGCTGCTTCAAGCTTTTGGGTTCCCCTGAGTCTACCTGAACTCTGGGTACATAAAAACTAAGATCAAGTTAACCAGTTTGCCACGTAAAATGCAAACTTTACATCGATACTCAAAATTAATGGATCAAGAGATTAAAAGGCATACTGCTCCAGGTGCTTCGCAAACAACCTTTGCAGATCATCCTGACGTTTCTTGTACCCCTTGCCCTTGTAAATCTTCTTCATGTCTTGAAGCTTGTATTCAGCATCAATCTGCACAATAATATCATTCATAAACCAGCCAAGTACAATGATCAGCGCAGAATGCTGACAACAACAAAGAAAAACCCTTGATGTGCGCAACTCGTCAATGATTTCTTCAGCTTTTCATAGTCAGATTTTGCTTCATCCAGCACATCTTTATGTTGATCAATTAACTACAGCATCAGAGAAGAAAGTTCATATTATATACTGAGCTCCTTGCGTGTCCTTAATCATTTCAGTAAAGGGAAAAGCTGGAGTTCTTTTATCGGACATAAGTAGATTATACTAACATCAACCAAAACAAATGCTAATAAATTTTGGGCAATAACAATAAGGAAAAGGTAATTAACAAAGATATACATATATCTACTCTAAACCCAAATAAGATTTGAGTCGTACTTAACCTTCAGTGTTTTCTAGTAATTCTCCTGGATAGTAGTTGCCTTCTAGTCAATCTCTTTGACTACACTGTTCATTGATTCTTTCTCAGCACAAAGACGTTATTTCTCATTCTTTGATTCCTTGATTGTTTTTTTCAATTTCTACAACATCTTTTACTTTGCGCCATTTGATCTGTGTTCTATTATGATTGATATCCTGGCAAGTAAACAAGTTTCGCTTGAGGGAATGCCTAATTGTTGGTCGGACACTGGGCTTGTCACTTGAAGCACTTACTAATATTATGCACCAGTTTTGCACAAATCGATCAACAAGTTATGACATGCTGAGTATCTTTAAGATTATGTAGGCAGCAAAATTGATACCAATTTAGACAAGGCAACAAGGTAGCCATCAGCCAAATCAGAGGAGCGGAAAAATAACAACTCTCACCAGTGGAGAGTACGACTAACAACACTCACTGGCATGGATCATCAATTAAGTAATTATAAATAGGCATGAGCTGAAAATAAAGACAATGCATGTACCAGCAATTAGTTTAAAATGCAAGTTGAAACACCAAGGTTTTGGTTCCGAAGTGGCTGCACACAAGTTTGTGTTGTTGCTGTTGTCTAACCAACAATATAATCAAGTCCAGCACATGCAGTTGATATTGCTACATCATACTTTGCAAAAATATTCCTCTAGTGAACATACTAGTGACGCTGTAGCAAATTTCCACTTGGGATTGGCTCAATAATCAATAAACAGAAATTGAAACCAAGGAAAAGAAGGGGAATCAAAATAAGAAAAGGCAACGGTCTACCCTCTTTCCAACCACTAAAAAGATAACGTAAATAGAAGGAAAAAAACTGATTAACCAAGTACATCACTATAATTCACCTGACAATCAACATACATTAAAGCAACTTTTAGCTACATGCATGAACACATAGGACAACCAGAGAAACCCAAAACACACAAAATTAACACAGCAAAACAGAGTTTATTAAATAGCGTCAATCCAGAGAAAAAAATGTAATGTTTCGCATACCTTCCCCTCGGTATGTTGATCGAGCTTTTTCCTAGGCGAAGAACTCCAAGTAGCCTCCTAAAATTTTCAGGTGTCCATCCTATTATAAACAGAAGATATGATATGAGTGGCTGAATCTAACACGGAAACAATACTAATGTCAACTGCAATATATGAAAATAAAAGCAGCACTAAAACGTACCATATCTCACTTTCTGATTTTTCTTCAAAATAAGAGTACTATAGAATCAAATAGAGCAGTTGAATTCCTTAGAAGTACAGAATGCACATTCAATTCTTCATAAAAAACCAGCCATGGATATGGGAATGGGATATTAAGTTGTTGGGCATTCACTGAATTATGAGACACGGCATATGAAGAAAATAATGTAAAATAAGTGTGATAAATCCAAAATAACAAAACATCTAGACAACATCC